>VXCB01000110.1:0-135357 GCA_009613015.1 Mollisiaceae sp. DMI_Dod_QoI
CGGATTGGGACTTCCTTATATTGTTCAGTAGGTCTTCCTTGATTTCCTTCCTCCGGGTCATATCTAGGTTCATCGTAATTCAGCTCTGCAGCATATTGTCCAGTTTGTCGTTGTCGCTTCTGCGGTCTTGCCAGTTGCCACTGCTATGAGAGGGGAGACCTGCTCGTTCGTCTGATGGTTGCCCCACCCTCTTTGCAGAAGGTCGGTACTTTCAGCATATTTGAGTAATAAGAATCATTGAAACTCGTCAGTAATCTCCTTCGACCGACGAAGTCCTCTCATCTCCACCAACCCCTCCTTGGTGGGGTACATGGCGGCGACGTTATCCTCCTGCATGCGTGTGCGCCCTGAGGCCAAGCCACATACCTTAATTCGAGGATCAAGTGCAACCGGGGGGCATTACCATTAAAAGTCATTTGACTGTCCAAGCTAAAATCGAGCAATCGTTACTGCGAGTGTGCCATGTTGGCTATGAGGTGTGGGCCACAGAAGAGTCGAGCTCTCCGACCGCGTGGATTCCATCCCATGTTCCTAGACCCCTAGTTTCAACTCATTTCAACATGGCCCACTCCGGGTGTACAGTAATTTCTACCGCTCTGGATCAGCCTGCCATTGGCCTTTCTCGCCACACTATCCATTAAGCTTACTTTGATTCTATACATAGAACTGCCCCAATCTAAAGTATCATAGATTCGATATCGACTTCAGTCACAAGCACTTCTCAGGCTACGTCTCTCGCACTTTCGAAGCCGCGTAGACAAGGATTTATCTGCACTGAAACTCTCTATCTTACGTCTCTACACAGTTCCATGTTGCTCGATACTGAATGTTGTTACCATTTGTCCCTCGCCTACCATTTTATCCGATCCGTCACAGCACATTGCTTCTCGTATTGTATTGTCAGCCCATACGTCTCCTACCAACAAAGTTATTCGTCATATTGCTGCAGGGCAATCAAACTACTCTCCTCTAATCAAATGCGGAGATATGCATGGGTATAGGCACACGATTCAAACGACAGACCATGAGAGACTCTGTTGTCCTGCACGGGTGATGATCATCCGTTGAGTAGACATTGTCAGGTAGGTGGTTCAGGAAACATATATAAAGACCTCTAGAAATCCCCAAACCAAAATCTCACACCACCATCGACACACCATCTCTTCCGCCTTCCAATTCTCTCACACTTCTAATCGATAATCCTCTATCTATCAAAATGTACACAATCATCTCCATTCTTACCCTTGCCATTGCGGTCCTTGCTGCACCAACAGCTGAGCCCGACACGACTCCTGTTTTGGGTGTCGAGATTGGCTCTGGCACTGACAGTGCTACTGGACCAAACCCGTCTCAGGTCACCATTAGCTCGATCTCCTATGGCGGAACTGGTTGCCCCCAAGGGTCCGTAGGATCATTTATCTCATCGGACCGGACAACGTTTGTTATACCTTGACCTCAACTCATTGTGACGAGAATACTGATTTGTTTGTAGCTTCACTATCATATTTGACAGCTTTGTAGCTTCTCTCGGGTCTGGTGTTGCAGTAACAGAAAATCGAAAGAACTGCCAACTCAACGTTAATCTCCAGTATCCATCTGGTTTTCAATACAGCGTCCTTGGGACGACTTTCCGTGGTTATTCTGACCTAACATCTGGTGTTACTGGAGTGCAGTCCGCTACTTACTATTTCTCTGGATGTGAGTCGTCCCGACAGAGTTCCCGTGACCAATGACTGACAGAAAGACAGCCTCGACCCAAGCATCTTCGTCGACGACATTCAAGGGGCCAAGCAGTGGTGATTATGAAGTCTCTGACAATATCCCATTCTCATCCACTATCTGGTCCCCCTGTGGTGCTGCATTACCTCTCAACATAAATTCTCAAGTCCGTTTGACAGGACCAAGCACTGGAAGCGGTCTCCTGACTGAGGACTCCGTCGACGGCAAAGTATCTTTCGTTGTTGGTGTCCAATGGCAAAAGTGTTAGTAGTAATAATCACGCTTATGCAAGCTTCATATCTAGGAAATGCTTACACATATTAGGCACACCGAAATAAATTTCTCTCGAGAACAGTGGTGAGGTTAGGAAGGCTCGTTGAAAAACTTGCTTATTGCTGGGCTGCATAGGTCAACGGGTAGTGGTGGAGCATCATAGTTGCATTCGGAGCCTTCTGCATTGCTGTTTATGCATAGGATTTGAACTATAAGATAGGAATTATATCAAACTGTAGATATACCTTGACGAACTCTTCATGTTGAAATGCTGGTTGGTGCAGGGTCATGTGCTGTGCAAGTTCGTCTCTGAATTCGTGTTTGAAATTGTTGAGCTTCATTTTTACCTCTAAATTTTCACCTTTAGATATAACGCATTACTTCGTCTGGTTATTCGGTTCTGTACAGAGACTGACCAGGGTGGAGAGAGGGTTGATACAGCACATGACATTACTCATGTCGGCCGCACAAGCCGCAGGAAACGCGGCCGCAATAAAGTAAACAAAGAACATCGCGCCTGGAATCTCGAATGCCCTGCAGTTCAACACGACACATTTCGCACAGAGTTGTACCATTCGACACAACAATTGCATCAGATCAAAAGTACCTTTGGTGATTCAAAGCAGACGGCACTAAAGTTACCCAAAAAAAAAAATTTAGCATTGATGTAAACGGTCCCCGTACTCAAGGCGATATAGCAGTCGATGTCTACGACTCTTGATACCGCCAAACCGCAGATTACAGATACATATTGAGCAACACTATACATACGTCAAGATGGGTTCTTCTGCCATTGCAGATCAATATTTTACATATGAGAGCCGACTTGCTTCCTTCCAGGTTGCACATCAATTATCAAAACGACGCGTCTCAAACGCGAGCACGAAAGGCTCGAAATCTATCAAATGGCCACACAGTTTCTTGTCTGGAGAAGAGGTCTGTATATCCTCTGTCTACTACTATCTATGGGAGCTAATAAGCGTTCAGCTTGCCAAGGCAGGCTTCTTCTACCATCCGCTGCAAGCCAACCCTGATAATGTCGCCTGTTTTCTCTGTCACAGAAACCTCGATGGATGGGAAGAAGACGATGATCCTCTAGCAGAACATCTCAAACATTCTCCAGATTGCGGTTGGGCCGTTGTCGCGTCAATTGAGAAGGGAGATGAGGAGTTAAGTCAGCAATATCCGGCGAGTGCCTCGATGATTGAGGCTAGGAAGGCTACCTTCGCCGATAAATGGCCCCACGAGGGCAAGAAAGGTTGGAAATGCAAGATAAAGCAGGTGCGTTGCATGAGAACTCCAATATAGAGCATGAGCTGATGTGGCCACAGATGGTGGATTCCGGTTGGAAGTATACACCAACACCGGAATCCGATGATATGGCTACTTGTGTATATTGTGCCCTCGCCTTGGATGGATGGGAGCCGTCGGACAAACCATTGTAAGTCCCTCGGTCGCGCTTTCTTCCTAAAAGATCTAACTTTATTAGGGATGAACACTTCAGTCGCTCACCAGACTGCGCTTTCTTCTCACTTATCAACAACTACAAACAAAGTCCTGCAATCAAAAGAACAAAAGGTAAAAGTCGAGCATCGAAGGTGTCTAGACTTTCAACACAATCTGCATTCACTATAGCTTCGGAAGCACCTTCGATATCGGATATTCCAGCCGAGGACGAAGACAGCATTATCACAACCGCAACGAACGCTACGGCAACCCGAGGCAAGAAGATGGGCAAGGCTAAGAAGGCTGCTCCGGCGAAAAAATCTAGGGCAAAGAAGGGCGAGCCAATCGAGGTTGTGGCAGCACCAGAACCCGAGGACGATAAGTTTGAAGTCAAGATGGAGGTGGCACCTAAACTAGCTCGAGGTAGGAAAAGGAAGAGTGACGAAGACGCCGAACCCATAGTTCCAGCTGAGGATATAGCTCCTCTACCGAAGCGAAGAGCAACCCGAACAAGAGCTAGCACGGCCATGGATGATTCAATTATGAGCCATTCGGAAGTTTCGAAGCCAGCAGGCAGGAAAGGCCGAGTCTCCCGCAAAGTCTCAGCCGCCTCTGCGGCGCCACTGAGAGCAGCCGTTCCTGGCGATGATGAAATAGACAGAGCTCTCGAGGCAGATCTCGCGCGATCATTAACGGACAACGAGGAAGAACAGGCAGCAAGCGCGACAGTAAGCAGAGGTCACAACGCAGGTCACGCTATGTTTGACTCAGTGCCTATGCAAATCGATGAGGCGGCCATCGATGCAGAACTTGAGGCTATGGAAATGGAGTCAAAGCCGCTCCCAAAAGCCAAGGGCGCGAAAGGGAAACAGCCTCGAAAGGTTTCTGCCAAGCAGCGTGCTGCTGCGAAGAAAGCAGAGGCAGAAACAGAGGCGGAACAGCTTGCAGCTGAAGAAGTTTCCCACCAGATAGCCGGAGAGCTTGAGCATAGCATTTCTATGCAACACTCATCACCGGTGGTTGCGCCCAAGAAGCAACGAGCTTCGACCCGCCAGCCACCAAGACAACTTCCAGGACGGACGACGAGGGGTTCTGTTATGTCTACTAATAATAATGACATTGCAATGACTGAGTACATCGGCGAAAGTTCACAACAGAATGAAGATTCTGGAAATGAGACTGATGCAAGCATGGCTAGCCAGTCTACAGTCGTAAGAGGTGGTTCGACACGACGCGGCAGTGCCATGAAGAAAGGCAAAGGCGGCAAGAAAGTCCCGAGCAGGAATATTGAGGAGATTGTTCATAAGCACCAGAAGCAAGAGCCTGAGGCTCCTAGTGTTGAAGAATCGGCCCCTTCAGCTAAGGGTAAGAATGTGATTCATGCTGAAGAAATCACCGTCACGGAGGAAACACATTATGCTCCTGCTCCTGAAGCACCTGAGCCGGAATCAAAGGAAGAGGTTCTCTCTTCCGAGGCTGCTAAGGCAAAGGCAACTAAGACAAGAGGCAGACCTCGCAAGATCTCGGCTCAAAGAGAACCATTGCCGCTGATGTTGACAAAATCAGTCAATGATAAGCCTACTGAGGAGCCAGCTCCCGTTGAAGCAACGGTTTTCATGCCAGGAGCCATGCCTTCCTCACCACCTCGATCACCCACTCCTCCACCAAAAGAAGCGACTCCTTCACAGTCACCTCAATCATCAGACGCTGAGAATCACCCTCCGTCCTCAAAGCCTTCAGCTGCAACCAAGAAAATCGTCACCCCGCATTCTTCAACCAGGCGCATTCCGCTCGCTGACACTACGCCTGGCATGCTATCGCCCTCGAAACGTAACGTCATTGCTGGGCTACAAACGAATGCGCCCTGGACTGCCGTCGATCTCGATACAGTCTTCATGAAATCCCCTAGCGGCGAAAACCCAGGAAATCTTTTTGGCGGTGCCATCGCCAAGGCTAAGAATGGAGAGCTTACTAGTCCAGAAAAGAAAATGACAGTTGAGGAATGGATTAAATATAATGCAGAGGTAGCAGAGGAGAAACTTAGAGGAGAGTGCGAGAGGATGGTAGGATTGTTTGAGAAGGAAGGGACAAGGGCTATGCAGGCCTTAGAAGGTGTCGAGTGTCTTGAATAATAAACTGATCGTTTTCTGTTAGGTCGGGTGGGGCTTTGATTGGTATATAGATACGTATTGGACGGACCTGTGGGCACTTGGGAGTTTAGGTGCACGGGTGCGGTTTGTGGTAATGCCATTCAATTCATGAGAATATGAGATTTTCTTTTGCCAAATCCAGCAATGACCAATCTGTGAGAGCTACCTATGCTCAATGAATATGCCACCGTCCGCTTTCCATTAAACGCCATACAGATGCAGCCCTAGGCAAGTACAGCAATATACAGCAAAACTACTCTCGCATTCATATTCATATGCATACTCAAACATCAACCCGGAGCGTTCCATCCGCATTAGCCTCTTCCCAGAACTCCAAAGTCAACGCCGCTAGAAAACCAGGAATACAGCCTCTCTCCTTAACCCAGAACTTGATCTGATCCCCAATCTTAAGCGCAAACGCACTCTCTGGCCCCCCACTAATCTTCATCGTTCCTCTTTCCCCATCAAAGACGATGCTGTTCTCGTCATCGCCTTTACTGGGATAGAAGAAGCTCGTTACGCGCATCTTTCCATCTTTCATGAAGACCACATCCCAACCTAGCAGGGAGATAACGAGCTGTCGGAACTCGAGGGATTTTGCGCCCCATACTTTCATTAAGCGGTCGTTTCGCTTCTTCTCTGAGGCGAGGGCATTTTGCGCATCTTGAACGTTCCGTTGTGAGGATTGTAAGGTGGAAAGTGGGACGGATTCAATATTCGGGTTGGAAGATTGGAGGCGTTCAAGTAGGTCTTTGTTTTCTTGTCGTAGAGAGGTCAGAGTAGATAGTTTGATAGCCTCGAAGTCTGACGTAGGATTAGACCGAAGAGAGAGGATTCGGGTTTTGGATTGTTGGGAGGCGGCAGTGAGACGCTCTTGGGCGACAGAAAGCTCCTTTTGTAGGAGCTTGGAAGAGGTTTGTAGGGTTGAAAGCTCATCTTGGAGCTTGCGGTTCTTGCGAAGAAGCTGCCCTAGACGTTCGTTGTCTTCTGAATCGTCTCGGGGACGCTTGTTAGGGGACCGTGGTGCCACAGGGACCACTTCCCGAGTGGATAGCTCGTTGTTAAGGTTCTGCACTTCTTGCCTGTATTGCTCGACCATATCTTCAAGCTCTTGAATTCGTTTGACCTTAGCTTCATCGACACTCTCTGGTTGGAAAGTTGTGTCCTCTGTATCATAAGTCTTGAGTTGCGCACGAAGATACTCTGCTTCCTTGATTGCTAAGGCTTTCTGTCGCTCTAGACGCACATGCGCCTTGCTATTCGCAGCCGTGCCATTTGTCGATTTGAGTTTCTCGATTTGTTCATTGAGTTTCGACTTCTCTTCCTCAAGCGCCTGTATATTACTGTCTTTTACAGACAGCTCGGCTTCAATAGCCCCAACTCTCTCAACTAATGTAGCTGTTTGGAACCTTTCAGCGACAAGCGCGCGAGCGATTGCCTCTGGGGTGTCAAACTCAAGTTGGCCATCAGGACCAGCTTCACTCTGCAGATAAGCAGTCCACGCCAGACGTTCATCCTCTAGTCTCTGCCTCTGGATCCGTGCTTCTCCAAGCTCGTTTTCAAGACCTTCAACTGCATCGAGTCTCCTTTGCAATGATCTCTTCTCTTCTTCGGCAACTTCAACGGCTTTATGCAGCCTCTTGAAGTGTTTCAACTCTGCAGCTTGTTCTCGATTGGTCACTTCCAGCTTCCGGATATGGGTGACTTGTTCGCTAAGCTCTCTCTTTATGACCCCTAAGGTGTCTGCGTCCCCAGTCTGAGCTTTTAAGCGTATATTTTCTGCCTCTAATGCTCCATAGGCAGTCTCCTTATCTGCCAGCTGCTGCTGTGCCTCTTGCAGTAATGCTTCTCTCCGATCTGAATCTTGCTGCAGCTCCTCCACTGTTCGCTGCAAAGCCTCATTTCTCGATTCAAGCTCGGAGGCTTTTCTCTCGATGTTTCGTAGACTCTCCTCTTTCTCAGATCTGATATCTTCAACCTCTTCCTCTAAAAGTCGCTTGCTCTCCTCCGTCTCGCGCAAACGCCTTTCAAGAGCAGCCTTCTCGTTGCTAGCAGCGTCCCGGACCTCAGTCATTTCCTTGAGCAGCAGTTCATGCTGCCTAACAGCTTTCGATTTTTCTGAGTCCGCTGCTTGCATTTTCTTGAAATCTTCCTCGGCTTTCCGTCGGACATCTCTAAGCTCACTTTCGTGCCTAAGTTTAGACAGCTCTTCTTCTTGCTTGTGGTTGTCGATTGTGTATTTCAAAGTCTTGACTTCAGCCTTCAGCTCCTCCAGCTCCTTGTGGCGTTTCTCTCGTTCTGTTTCCGTTTCGAAAAGAGGGATATTTTGCTTGTGATCTCCAGAAACCGCTCGTGTTGACTGTCGAAAGGGTTCACCGCGGGAAGATGGCCGTGTCGTCAGTTCTGCGCCTGTGAGGAAATCGAATGCAGGTTGATTGCTCGACGCGCGTCCAGCAGCAATCTAAAATTTATAGTTAGTATTGTCTTTTGAATTGAAGAACTCTAGGAGTCCGCGCCCGTGTATAGCAAAGACTTCGACCTTACCCTAGACTGTACTCGTGGGATGCTGCTGCCCATGCTAGTCCTATGGCCACCTGTGATTGAGCTTCTTCGCCGAGAGGCATCATTTGCCTGCTGAGGCGTATGCGCCCTCATCTTTCTAATTGTCGAAGCACCTTAGACGCGTTATTTGGTGCTGCTGTTGCTATTATCGCAAGGCTATAAGGATTCGCGGTTGAAAGATGGGTCACGTGTCGACGACAACAGTTCCTTTGTTGGCGCAGAAACAAGCGGGGCTAGTGAAGCGTTTTCGGCATTTCAGGGCCATTGATGAAATTGAGTTCGAAAGGTTCTAGCTCCTCTCAAGATAACTCTTGTGTAGATGAAATTAATTGCTAGTGGGACTGTATTTTAGTGCCCCAAATGGAAGCTACGACCCAGTTGAAAGCTGCACTTGCAGCTTTTCATCTTCTCAGCCGTCACTCGCCTTCACATTCCGACTTGCATTTCATGTAGGATCTATGATTGAATAATCCAATATATACGTATCACGGTGGCCTCCCTGAAAGTGTCTGTTCGGATGTACTTCCCTCTTCTTTGGTGCGGCAAGTCATTTCATTAACAATGGAGCTTCATGTAGGCCTATATGGCATCTGGACATATATACTGAACAGACTGGCTTAGGAAGACAATAGATTTCCCTAAGCATCGAAAATATATCAGAAGGATTATACCTCGTAGTATTAGCAAGAATTGTTAGAGAAAAATCTCAGAACCCCACATACGCAACCAATTTTGTTAGCAAGATTGGAGGCTTGGGAGACGAAGAGGATGCCTTGGATGCTTTATGGCGGAGTTGCATTGAGTACAAAGCGTAATGCTATTGTAAATAAAAATGCATCAGGCAAGGCCCAGCTAGTTGAGCAAGTTGAGCACAAAGTATAAAATTGGCGGCTTCGCCACACAAGTAGTCACGTACGACCCTTGCCGTTACAAAAAACCTTTATTTACTACCGTACTCCTCTGTCCTGTCCCAAACTCGGGCCGATCCGGAATCGAGAGAAAACGCTGCGGGCCGCGTTACTTGGACTCTCTGACTTTTCAATATAAAGAAGTAGCACAGCTGTCAGTTGAACAACACCGCCAAACTGGATGTCCCATGACATTCAAGATGTTAGTCAATCATGGCATTGTTACACGGGGTTATCGTATCTCGCTCGGGGTTTTGCGGTACCTGGATGCAGGCCAGGGATTAGATAGGCGTCGCTATTTTAGCGAATATTGACAGCAGTGATGCAAAATCCGGCTTCTCTTCAACAACAACTACAATACACATATGGCTCTCGACACACGGTGACCAATTCGCAGCATCTGCTGCAACTACGGAAATATCAGACTCGCACAGATGGGATAGATACCCGAACCTGACCGGACAATGGCTCTGCGGCACCTTCCTGTAAGCATAGAGCGCATTTTCTTTGAGGTCTATCACATGCAATGACTGACAGCTTCGTGGCAGACCACCTTGAGGTCTTCTGGCCGTGCATACTGTATATCACCTCCAAGATCAACTTCATTCCGCCCTATCCGATCCACCTACCCCGCATCGAGACGCTTCTTGGCGTCACAAGCATCCAAAGAGTCGGCGACAGCAAGCTCACAGGAGAATTCAGTGAAGGAATTTGCTTCCGATTCAGCTTCAACAACGTCATCGGAAGCGCCAAAGCCGAGTCCTATAGCTTCTCCACCACCTGATTGGGAGGATAATCCTAATTTCGACATCTCGCACTTCTCCGAGCTACCACATTCGAATTTCGGGGTTAATCAGCATATTGTGATCAACGATGAGTTCAAGGAGGCGCTGAGGCAGATCTTGTGGCAGTTTCGAGCTCCTATACGATATGCATTCGCTTATGGGTCTGGAGTATTTCCACAGTCACAGCCAGTATGTTCATGCCTACAGCCGATTGAATCGATTCGTCAGGAAACATCTCCTTCATCCTAATGAGAAGAATTGACAGTACTAATTGCGTTTTCGTCTACAGTCTGCAATAGCGCCATCTAGTGCTACGTCAGTACATCCTCACGCTCCATTAGCAGTTCAAAAGGCACAAAATGGCAATCCGAAGATGATTGACTTTATATTTGGTGTTTCGTATACACAGCATTGGCACTCTTTGAACCTCCACCAGCATCGAGACCACTATTCGGCACTAGGGAGCCTCGGATCGGGCGCAGTATCAGCAGTACAAGACAAGTGGGGAGCTGGTGTCTATTTCAACCCATACGTGACGGTTAATGGGACACTCATAAAGTATGGAGTGGTAAACCTGGATACTTTATGTACGGATCTGTCGGAATGGACGACATTATATCTTGCGGGACGGTTGCAGAAGCCAGTAAAGATATTAAGAGACGATCCCAGAGTACGACTTGCTAATCAAGTCAATCTAATTTCGGCACTACGGACAGCTTTATTGCTTCTTCCTCCTAAATTTACCGAGTTGGAACTATATGGTACTATTGCCAGTATCAGTTATATGGGAGATCCTAGAATGGTTCTGCCAACTGAAGACCCTTCTAAAGTTGCGAACATTGTCGGGAACAATCTTCATAATTTCAGAAGGCTTTATTCTCCTCTAATCGACAACCTTCCGAATGTCAACTTTAGTGACTCGAAATGCTCGGACCCAGACTGGGCTGCAGATCCTTCTTCGAACGTCCACCTGGCTCAAGACATGGACCCCGTGAAACGAGGAAACATGGTACGACGATTGCCGAAAGCTTTCCGATCGAAGTTATATTTCCAGTATCAAAAGAAGTTCCAAATTCCACAACTAGAGTTCAACAAAATGCTTGAAGCATCTGCCGACGAGGATGCCACAAGGATAAACAGAAGAGAAGGTGGTGGTTTTGAAAGAAGAATTGCGAATCAGCCTCCAGAAGACCTACGGGCTGAAGTCCGAGGCGTAATCAGAAAAACCATTGGATGGCCCAGTACCAGCCAAAGTCTCAAAAGTGGAATTACAGCTGGGTTCTCGAGAACATGGCGATATGTAGGGGAGAAAATGGAGAAATATCGAGAAGGTCGGCGAAAAGCTGCTGAAGCTACTGCGAAAGCGGCAGAGGAGCAAAAACAGGAGAAAGAGAAGAAAGCCTAAGCGTGAAAATGAAATAGCCTCAGGGTACTGGTAGCTGTACAGGATTGCGGTCGGATGAAACGAGTTTCTTTCTTGTACTTATGTATATGTACATATTTGGGCTTCGAGCCTCGAACGTGTCTAGCCAAGGCAGACCACAGCGCTTTCATTTGTCGAACGGATGCATAGCATGGAGCGGAAGAATTGAATGATTAAAGCACATCAACTTTGTTAAGGACGTTGACAGTAGTATCACACTCACAAGAAATGCATTACTATATTTTTGGCAAGTGCCAAGCATCGAGATCTCGGCAAAAAAAAGCCGGTTCCTGCATCTTGGATAGAAACGACCCCCACTACCTAACAATCCGAACCCCAAGAGTAACGTTACAAAACCTATAGGGAACATCCCAAACCTCATCACCTAGCTCCTTGAGTCCCAGCTGCAAAAATAGCATACCTGTAATGGGCATTCCTAGGCAGGGCGGGTCTATCTGTGCACCCCACTATTTCGACAACGTTCTGTTCTGTCACCCCACTTTGATGAGTGAGAGACCCTGAAGCTTAGGACACCATGAGAACGCTCTAATTTACGTCTTCTCTATTCATTATTCGATAGTCGCGGTTATTCTCGATGGCTTCGGTGTAACACTTGCTTTCCGCGTTGCCACAATGCATTTCAATCCTTCAAGCCTGTTGCCGGCCTTGCAGCTCAGTGGCATCGTAGAATATGCACAGAGTCTCGCGGGCTTCTCATCTTATTCTCATGAAAGCATCGACGAAGTTCCGGATGGCAGGAGTACCGCTGGGTTTGAAAGAGATTCGTTTCTTGATACGTTGCTTGCCAATATGAGCATTCCTGAGCTTGGTGAGCCTCTTCGACTTTGACTTTTTTTTTCTTATACTTAGAATGTGACCTCTTGGGCGTCTATTATACCTCAATTCCTCGTTGCTCTTATCACTTATCACTCTCAATACTCATTGCTCCAGTCCTACAGCTCCATCTCATGTCAGCGGACAATATCGTGGGTCAATACTCAAACAATTCCCTCTACGACTTTGCAATACGCTCTGCTCCAGGCGCAGCAATTGGCGTCATACACGATCTTTATGTAACCAATTCATCACAATATAACTCTATCCAACACCTCAACGCCGAAAAAGCTCGTCTTGACATTCCTTTCATGCAATTTGGAGAATGCTTGCACGGGGTGGGATCATTCAAGCAATCGATGTTCCCTCAGTCGATTGGCATGGCAGCTTCGTTTGATACGGATCTTGTTCACCGAGTAGGAAGTGCAATCGGTGGCGAGGCAAGAAGCATTGGGGTTCATGCTTGTCTTTCTCCAGTGCTAGATCTAGGATTGGAGCCGAGATGGGGAAGAGGTATGGTACGTAACGATCGTGTCTATAAAATTAGACTAATGCTATACAGTTCAGGAGGCATGGGGGGAAGATATGCTTTTGACGAGTTATATGGGAGTCGCAATGGCGTCTGGCATGTCCAAGAATGGATCATGGAACCGTCCTGATGCTGTCGCTCCTGTGGTCAAACGTGAGCTTCCTCATCTCCATACAAAATTTAATCTCTGACAATTTCGAAGATTTTGCAGCTCATGGTAGTGGTCAGGGTGGCATCAACGGTGCACCCTCGATGCTGCTCGGTACACGTCAAGTGTGGCAATCTATGCTTCGACCGTTCAAAGCAGTCATCGATCTCGGAGGAGCCAAAGGCGTGATGATGGCTTACTCAGAGCTCGACGACATACCATCTCATGTTCATCCTTTGCTATACAAAGCACTTGAAGATTGGGGCTTTGATGGTTTTGTGACTGCAGATGATACTGGCATGGCAATGTTGCAAGGGCGACATAAAGTAGCAGGATCACCAGCCTCTGCTATCCAGCAATGGTTCAGTGCAGGTGAGTCACTTGTTAAATAAAGCAATCGCAAACTGACGTGGCGGTTTAGGTGGCATGATACAGTACTATGACTATCCCCTAGATTTATATCTTAACGCAACGATTGACCTGATCGTCAATGGTTCGGTGGCACTATCGACCTTGCAATCTCACGTTCGAAAGATCCTGAGTGTGAAATATGATCTCGGGCTCTTCAACAATCCATATATCCCTGAAAGTGTTAATTCACAAGCATTGACCGCAAGTCATGTTTCACTTACTCTTGAGGCAGCACATAAGAGTATTGTGCTTCTTGAGAACCGGAACTCGACTCTACCCATACGGCCAGCAGCTCAGAATATCAACAAGATAGCACTCATTGGTCCTTTCTCAGACGCTCTGAATTATGTGAGTCCATTCGATGGTAGCAAAGTATTAAAACTTACTGTATCAGGGGGATTACTCAGGACAATTCGGTGCCTATCCTACAGCTAGGTCCATCACAATCCGCCAAGCTATGCTCTCCTACCTCGCTGCTGACGCCTCGGACGTAGAGCTAGTATCAAGTTGGGGTGTCAACGATTGGTACTTTAATGCACAGCGCAATATCCCAGGATACTTGTTGTCTACGCCAAATGGCACTCCAGGAGGGCTGCAAGGTACTTACTACGCAGACGTAAACTTCACTCAATCAGTATTCTTGCAGCAAGAAACACCAAACCGAGACTGGGGTCTCTACCCTCCTAATGGCCTGCCATCTAACAATTTCAGCGTCATCTGGGAAGGGCTTCTCAAAGTTCCAGTGGACAGTGATGTGGATGGCTGGATCGGAGTAGCCACAAGTGCGAACTGTACAGCAAAGCTTTTCGTTAACGATGTACTTGTTACAAACTCTCCATTCTCAAGCAGGAGCACAATTCAGTCCAATATCCCAGGGATTTCTTTCACTCAAGCGAGGTCGACTGCCCCGCCTGCTGGTGCGTCCCCCTTTACATTCAAGAAAGGAGACGTGCATAAGATACGGCTTGAATTCCAAGCTTTCAATTTATATGAGAAGTTTGAGAATATTCAGTCCGTGAATTCCGAGGTACAGCTGTTTTGGAATTTGGTTGATCGGAATAATTCGATTCAGAAGGTAGCCTGTGCCTCGCCTTTGCGTCTGCTCCTTTTGCTAACCACGTACAGGCTGTGGAAATCGCCTCCGATGCTAGCGTGATAATTCTCGCGGTCGGTGCAAATTGGGACTCAGATGGTGAAGGAGGTGACCGTTCCACTCTCTCCCTCTCAGCAAACCAAACCCAACTCACTGACGCTATCTTCGCCCTCAACAAACCAGTCATTCTGGTCCTGCAAGGTGGTCGTCCTTTCGCTATCCCAGAATACTATTCCAAAGCTGCAGCAGTCATAAATGCTTTCTTCCCAGGCCAATCAGGAGGTCAAGCCGTCTCAGATGTCCTGTTCGGTGTTGTGAATCCCGGAGGTAGAGTCCCGTTGACGGTGCCAAGGAGTGTGGGAACTCTGCCTGTGTTCTATCACTATAAGCAGACAGCGAGAGCGAATGTTTACACAGATGCAGATTGGACGCCATGTTATAGCTTTGGCTACGGACTATCGTACACGACTTTCTCGAGTAGCAATTTCAAGGTCTGGAGCTCGAGTGAATATGAGACGTTTACAGATGGAGATACAATCTCCTTTGAGGTTGAGATAAAGAATGAGGGTGAGAGGGAGGGAAGCTATGTTCCGCAGGTCTATCTATTACAAAGGGTGTCAAGCACGACACAGTCTGTGAAGCAATTAATGGCTTTTACGCGAGTATACTTGGACGCTAATGAGACGAGAGTGGTGAGGATGGAGTTGGAGGTTAATAGATATCTGCCGATCTTAAATAGGATGTGGGAGTGGGAACTTGAGAGAGGGGAGTATACCTTCACCCTGGCAGAAGATTCGAGTGTCACTGCGGACCTGAGTGTCAATGTTACATTGACCTGTGTTTGAATGTGCTGAGGCGGACTTCATGGACACAAAATGACAAATAAACCTGGGCAAGAATTGCTCCCAGTTATGTGTGCGTGCTGTCAATATCATATTGGTCATTCAAGTATCTGGGTACTCGGCGGATTTCTAGTACGTTGTTGCCACTCTTACTCCTCAATCGCTAAGTGGCGCACCTCATGTTCGTTCTTAAAAGGGACTCAATCTTGAAGTGCTACGTTCTCTTCTAGAAAAAGAATCTATCTAAGTTGATTTTACTCACTCACTTCGCTTCCAAGCATTTCGTTATCACATCCATCATGGCAGTAACCTTCTCCTCCTCCAGCCGACGACCAACCACTGTTAAGCCCACCAAGGCATTCTCATGATTCTTTGGATTGCCATCTACACGTTGTTAGACGGCTTTCTTACTAATACTCAGTGAACTCACAATATTTGGTGACCTTCTCATCGAGTTCCGAGATTGGTTTCCAATCCGCTGGCACCACATCTTTCTCCAAGTCCACCTTCGTGACCGGAAATATCCCGGTAGTCAAATCTAGCAATGGGGACAGTGCTCCCCAATGATGCTTTATCAGCGCCAATGTTAGTTTCAGCTGCGGGAAAGTGCTTCCATTTACTTACTGGATATGCAGCATCATGTCTTATAGCTGGAAATGGCGTGCTAGGCATGATAAGTCCATCAATAGGCCTTCCTGTCCCAGTTATCTCCTTCGTAGCTTGCCATCGCTCCAGCCATTGCGTTTGCAGTGCCGTGCGACGTTGTTGATTCTGCCACGTCTCAAAGACAGTCATTGGCTTGCATTTCGCGCTATGTCCTAGCCATGCCTCGAGCTGAGGGTGCAACGGCTCTCCTGAAGAATCCGTATCTCGTTGAAACTCTTCTCCACCATCTGCTGACCACATCTTTCTAATAATGTCCATGGCTTCAATATGCTCTGTGGGGATGAAATCAATCACCTCGTGTCCAGCAGCCAGCAGCGCAGCTTTTGTAATCTCCATCGCTCTGCTTAGGGGAGGAGTAGGTGTCACCCTCCCATCGCCCATCGCAAACCCAAAACAAAGCTTCTCAGGCAAAATTTCCAGCTCTTCTCTCCACGGCAACGGCACAGCTTGCGGATCGTAATACCACGGTTCCGTGCCTGCAAGACTCTTCATAAAGAGCTTGATATCATCCACGCTTCTCGTCATCGGTCCTGCACAAGATCGCACTGCTTCTTGTCCCAGAAATGTATTCGCTACTTTCTGATAGCTTACTCTTCCATGACTGGGTCTCAATCCATACAAACCAGTAAAAGAGCATGGATGTCGAATGCTTCCTCCAATATCTGTTCCTATCCCCATAAAGCTTCCTCGAAAGCTCACCAGCGCGGATTCCCCTCCCGATGACCCACCGGTAGTGAGGTCTCGGTTTCTTGGGTTCAGGGTTCGTCCGAATACATTGTTGACAGATTCGCCCATCATGAGCGTTGCTGGTATATTCGTTTTCACAAACGGGATGGCGCCGGCTTTCATCAGGAGCTCAACGAGTGTTGAGTCTTCAGTGGCAGGTTTGTTGCACCAGGAGATGTAGCCGACTGAAGTATCGACGCCTTTGAGATTGAACTGGTCTTTGAAACTTAGAGGAAGCCCATGTAACGGGCCTACAGTCTTTCCTTCTTTGCTGAAGAACTTATCGAGTTGCTTCGCTCGTGCTAGTGCTTCCTCGAAATAGATCTCGGTTAGGCAGTTGATGAGTTGCTGAGCGATGGAAGCACGTTTGCATGTTGCGAGTAAGACTTGAACAGCGGTCCATTCTCCAGATGCGATTTTGGCAACCACAGTGGAAGCCGTGGACTCTGTGATCTGTAGCTCTTCTGGTGTGAAGAGGCCCGATGTATGAGGGAAGTCCTGGACATCTCGAGTCTCCTCGCTTGGCAACAGCTCGGGAGGAATGATCCATTCTTTGGGTATTTTGGAAGCTCGTTCATTTTGCTTCGCTTCAGCAACTTTCTTCCAAGCTGGCTCCGCCATTCCGAGTTTATTGATACTACCAATCTTGTCTTATAGATAACAGACTCTTTTAGATCTTGAAGTCTCGATGAAGTGCTCCACGTGACTCGGCCAAGTCAAAAGTGGGAGGCTCCGCAGCTCTCCTTATCCATTGGCTTTGTCTGTACCTCTCTTTACCGTCGGGTTAAGATCCGACGGAGTTCTTATTTCCTATCGAATAGGTCAAATACGAGTAAGATTATGTTCGAGGCCTAGAGATAGGACTATCCAGTAGTTTTGCGAGCAAGCTTCTGGGTCAGCGGGTCCACGTCTTTCGACGCATCTCTAGTCGAAACCTGTGAAGCTCTAATACGGAGGAAACATCTACTATAATCTCTATCATTCGATATTACTATAGCTAGTTATCCGATAGCTCAACGAGCTGGATTCTTGAGTTCTTACACACCGCCTTCAGCTCGGCGTCTTCCTAGCACCCTCTGCCCTCGATATGCTCCCGCGTCTGCCTGCTCTTTATGACTTACTCCTGTTCTCATTTTCCGACTAAAGATAGAGTAAAATTTTGAAGGAAAGCATCACAAATATTACTGCAAACTCGTGCCACGCGGCCAGAGCGATGAAAGTCAGGCTTAAGTACAACAACACTAGAACTTTCATACCGAGCTCGTCCAAACAATAGATGGAAAACTGAAGACACTCCCAGGCTTTCCAGACTATTGCGGTATCATCAAATCCCATTCTCCGATATCTCCTCCGCAGTTTGAAAAAGAGCTTGCAAGGAGTTTGCAATGGTAACTTGGCTAAGTTTGATGCGAGGCTCAGCGGGCATCGACAACACTTTGTCCAAATTCTGGTCGCCTAATGTGCCCCATCTACCTTTGGAACCAATACCCCGCTTCGCATCATAGACACCGATTCGATAATGCCTCCTTCTACAACCCTTGTGATCGCCCTTGCACTTTATCGCCAGATATCGCTTGACCGAACTGAACGGCTGCACCACCTCACAATACATAAATCCAAAGAATTTGTCCTTTCCATTGTCATCCTGATCCATCTCGTTGAAGTAAAGCCAGGTAGAATGAGGATCGAGAGGTCCCAGCGGACCGTAAAGATTGACTTTGTAGACTCGATTCATTTGAGGGAGGTGTCTCTCTGCAAGCTCATTGAGGTGAAGTTCAACCCTATCTTCTCTGACCGCCTCAAGAAATTTCCTGATCAATACGACTTCTGGGTCATAATCTCTCAGTGTAGATCCTCGCCAATCAACCTTAATATTGGCACAGCAGAATGGACCAACATCGACATTCACTTCATCGCGCTTTTTGGCCTGCGACTCATCAATCCAAAAGACTTTGAATATGGAGCACGATGGGCTTACTTCCTTGATTCTTCTCGCAATATCTTTGTCGATACGTATAGCGGCCGGCGCAGTCCACAGGAAATGGGTTTGCTCAACATTCTGCATGTGCAAGATGGAGTCTTCATCTAATACGTCCAGTCCTTTGGACTAGGCTGATCATCAGGGGAAGCTCCCGTTCAAGCAAGATAGCCGAGGATTGTGACTTCAGGGATTGGGAGCTTACTGCATTGATAGCACATACAGCTTGAAAGCCACAGAGTCCGCAACCGCTTTCTGCCATCTCCTCGTTGGTGACAACAGGATGTGATGGTGGTGGAGATCTTGAGTGAGGTAGAGGATTCGTCGTTAATAATTTTGAGAGGAGGGTACGAGGACCAGGCTGCGGACTAGGACTATTGCTCGACATTCCGCTCAGTTTTCTTTTGCAGTGTTCGTAATAGTAGCAGAGGCTTGACTGTGATTCAATAATTCGTGGTTGAGATGCTGAAAAGGAAAAGGCAGTGTTGTTGGAAAATGAAGTGGGCTTGCATTGTCTTTCTTGGAAAGTGGGATCAATTCATTCCATCTTCGCACCTTTTCTTCAAATAAGAAGCGATGACACAAATCGAGGGTTCCTTCCTTTTCAGAATCATTTAAGAAGCTGCGACGAGACCGCAGTGGTCTTTGCCCTCTCTTCAAGCATCCACTTAACAAAGATGTAGAAGTGGACAGCGCTGAAAGTACTACTCATAAAGAGATTCGAGATAAGACGGCGAGTGCTGAATGTCCCCTTAAAATTAGATATATGAAAGAATCATGCAGTGAGGAGAATTATTCACATAGAAAGGACACTCCAGAAGCGCGGATGCTACAACTTAGAAACTGCAGTGCACTTTCAATACCTATGGCGATAAAATACGTGTAGCAATAAAAACATTTCTGCTAACAGACCATCTTGACTCTAGTCTTAGAGGACGCTCAGTCAATGCACTAAAATGAGTGAAGATTATATATGCATGAACGGAGCCTAGGGTAGAGAACAATGAGTTTGTGGAGAAGGTAGAAGCAAGGATGCAAGAATTAGTATTGCATTTCTGAAGAACGCACATGACCATAGAATGAAGCCTATGGCTATTGACTCACTATTCCAAACCTTGACCTCGAAGAAGGACAGATTCCCTCGGTAACCACCATCGACATCCGTACTCCACGAATTACCCCTTTTAATTATTCTTTCCTCATTTTCTATCCATCTTCTGCACCCCATCCTTTTGTCTCTGTGTTCCTTTGCCCCTCTCGCTCTCTGGAGCCATAGCCGGCAGCATACCAGGTCCCCAAACGGGCAGGCCGGCAACATCCCCCATCCAAGCCTTGTTCTTACTTGGATCTGCTCCCGGTCCTATTAGTCTCACATTATCTTGTCCTTTAAGCTCCGGATGATTGTAGTTTCGCGATCCTGGTTTGCGAGTGTCCTTGTGGCTCGGGCGTGAACCATCCGAGCCTTGGTTGGGTCGAGCTTTACTAGAAGACATTGTATTGGTAGAAGCGGATTTGTTGTTGGACGATGCCTGCTTATCTTTCGATGACGATGACGACGACGATGGCGGCTTGTGTCGGTGGCTAGCTGATTTTTGATTTGATGAAAGCATGTTGACAACGAATCCTTGACCTGCGTATCTCTCTATTCTGCTCTGCTCTTTCTCTTCTTCGGTCCTAGAAAAGCGGCTTCCCATAATGTAAGATGCTGTCAGATACGCCAAGAATTTTATAGTCGAGGGATGTTCAGTTCCAGGTGGTGATTGAATTTTCGAGTGATTCATTGTCGTCATTCATGGGCCAAGCAGTGAACATACAGGATGAGATTCTACTCCCAATCACGCTCGACCCTCCATTCATCGCCAGCCGTGCGGTTATACTTAATAAGATCACAATTCTGGTGACCCCATTTCTCGGAATAGATGTCGTGGCCTGTCTGTGTGATCATACCCACAGCTCTGTCGAATCCTTCCGGATCACGGTAGTAGGGCTCTCCCTTTCCTCCAGTTTGCAGCCTCTGCCATGTATTGCGGCCACCTCCACCATTCCTGTTCTTGTGCTTCGTCATCTGTTCCATAACCTCTAGCAACCTCCAATAAGAAGCAGATCCCGGTAAATCTGAGACCCATTTGTCGCTAGCCTCTGTATCTTCAGCACGGCTGTCAAGGTCTTTGAGTGCTTTGTCAAATTCCTTGCGCACCCTCTCCTCCTCCTCTTTTTTTTCTTGTTCGGGATCCCATTCAATAGTGAAGTTCGCCTCAACTGTGTTCTTCTTGCGGTATAATACAATCAGATCATCCAGTGTGCCTGCAACGTCTGTAAAGTTACCAATCAGAACATCGTCTGGAGGAAAGTCGAAACCATTCATAGATATCCGCTCATGCATATCACAATCGGTAAAATAATATGGAATTGAGGTGTCCCATCCTCCAACTTTCTCGAAGGCTTCCCTATTGACAAGTGCGAGCCGGTCGTAAGCAAAGAATCGTATTGCCCATGGTTTCGTTGGATCTATTGCATTTATATCGGGCTCTGAAGATGTAGCGTTGCGCAAGGCCTGGACAGCAAGCTTATATGGCGACTTGAAAGTCGAGTAGCGCCCAACGCTTGCCGCAGTCATGTTCTCTGGCGTCTTATTATATTGGTCTTCAAATGGCAGCGCAATCACATCCATGTGTCCCCAAAAGTAAATGGTGAAATCGTTCTGAATCGCGGTGTATAAGTAGAAGTTCTGCAATTGCGCAAACGTAAGGAGTGTAGGTGTTGTTATAATGTTGACTCCAAGCATGTGGAGCCGTGTATGATTGAGGAAGAAGGGATTTTGCAGCGAGAGAAGAGCGTGCTCATTTGCGTTCATTGTTCCCGTGTTCTCAAAGACGTATATATCCTCCGCGGGCCATCCTGCCGTGATGTGACTGACGACAGTTTGCTGAAGGAGCAGCCAATTACGCGTAAAGCCAATGAAGAGCGGCGTCTTCTCTGGTACATGAGGATTGGGTGGAAGGTTCCAAGGTGGTAGAGGGGGAAGGTCAGCCGCAGAGTGCGCAGCTGCCGCGATGGGAAAGTTATCGACAATTTCTGGTGAAGGTGGACGCTCGGGTTTATATGTTGGGTGATCGGGGATCTTTTTCTTCTCCGCAGGAGGATCTGGCGGGGGAGGCTCAGGAATCGGTTCTTTATCTTCTGGCTCTGGCTCTGGACTTGGTATCGGTGATGGGATCAACTCCGTCGAAGTCGTTTCTGTAGCATTGCCAATATCAAATGGGACGCTAACATCTGAGATGGGGATCGCACTGCGCCAAGAGTAGGACATCAGGAGCATAATGAATAGTACCAATCCTAATAAATAGGCCCCACGAGTACGTAGGCTCGCCATTATCGCGGGGGGCGCTGTTGCAAAGTTGTGGTCTGGATTGTATGGTGGACGCGACGACGCGGGCCTGGCGATTGCCTCGGCTGAAGATGAAATATATGAAGCGAATCAGGATGTCCAATTGGAGAAGGGAGTATCAGAACAGAAGGAAAAGCATCCAACAATCTAGCATCTTGCGGTGTTGTGGAGTCAAAAGGAGAAACAACCTCTACTTACCTAGGGTCCAAATGTAGGCAACCCGTGCTTTGGGGGGCCTAGCGATTATGCAGCTTTGCATGGGTGGCTAGGACCGCATTGTGGTCGGCCAATATCTCTGATGGGTTCAGCATTATGTTGCCCTAGACAAGATGGAATCAAGGCTAAGGGACGGAGACAAGAGACACTTGAAATCATTACCTTCGTGTTTTATAGATTGAGACGAGGAATGTTGGGAGCTGATATTTATGTCTCAGTCCCGGATGCACTTTACCGTTAGGCTATTTGAGGGCAAACCGCTGTCACGCCGACTGTTACCCCGTTTACACAGAACATCCTGTAAAAGAAGTATAGTCAGGCTTGATACACTTGATTGTACAACCAACGACGATTGCTCTAAGCTCACTACTTCCGCCCCCTGTCCCTTCTACCACCATCTAGAGTTTTGAGCCTCTTCTGCATACCTTGTCCAAACTCGGCGCCTCCACCCCTTGGAGCATCCTCCGTAGGTCTCTTTCTACTCTTTTCGACCACGCTCCTGGGCCTATCCTTTCTTTTCGTCAATCTCTCTATACGATCAATACCCTCACCCAATCCTCGCCATTCCTCTCCACCATAGCCGGCATCCCTTCTGCCACCTTTCTTAGCACGCTCTTTCTTCGTTTCTTTTGGCAACCGGACGTAGTTGCGCTCTTCGTATTCCCGCCTCTCTTGCTCTTCTTTCTTTTCCTTCTCACTCTTGCTCCTTCTACCTCCACTCACAATGGTTGAGCCAATACTAGGTTCTGCCAATGGCGCACTTGATAATTCCGTGTTGACGAACTCATCCAATGTAGCCGATTTATTTGGCCTTCTGGCTTCCTTCTCTCGGGGACCGGTTGTGGGCATGGCTGTAGCTTGTATGCGAGGAGGCCTATACACGCCATCTTCTGACCTGCCATTGGTCTCTGTGTCCGCAATTCCCGCCGGACGAACGAAGGATGAAGGGTTTGGTCGATACTGTAAATCATCGATTTGTGATGCTTTCAGATCGGCAACATCCGTAGACTCGGCTTCACTATCGCGAGCTCCATCCTCACCATCTTCGTCTTCTTCGCTGGTCTCCTCTTCGTCTCCATGAGCTTTTGTGCCATTCTTTTGCAAAAGTGCAGCATCTTCGGCTCGTTTCGCGTCATCCGCCGCACGGAGGACTTTGTCGATTTGGTACTTCAACTTGCTTTCCAGAGGCCGCACACCTTTCTCCAGGTAAACTTGTAATTCAACCAATTTCTTGACTACCGAATCATCCAGCCCTTCGTCTTGTTCTTCAATGTCACCCTCATGATGTCGTAGCTTGAGGATTATGAGGAAAACGAGGTTTTGTAAATAGGATAGGAAAAGTTCGTTCTTAATATCTAGAAGTGAGATGCCATCCTTAGGAGGAATTGGCGCCTGGATTTTCTCTGCAGCTTCTGTTGCAGATATCAATGCCTGTTGCAGATTCTCCAACAGCGTTGGAAACGACATTTTTGTAGACATTGTTAAAATATATCGTAGAAACGCGAACGAGGCGTGAAATTTCGCAAAGCAGAATAAAATAAAAATGCAGGTGCATCGGCGAAACGTTTCTCCGCACCTCGCGTCAGTTGGAGCCAGATAATTGTAGCCCTGCTGCAAGCTCCCCTGAACTCCTTGTGCGCCGAAGTGTTTTTGTTGTAAACAGTGAAGCTCTTGATTTCGACGGCTTGTTGGCATTTACTCTATCTTTGCGGCAGCATATGAGTGCATCATTACATAAAACAACGCTCCGTGGCTCCTGATGCTTTTCTAAAGGATCCTAAATACTCGTAAGCTCCCAAGGGATCCGAGTTCCAAACAACGAACAATGGCGTACAACCATTAATCTCACAATTTGCTGACATCTAGGTTTCTAGCACACATCGATGACTATGCGTTTACGAGACTTTTCGTCCTCTGCGGCGCTTCTTGCGACCCTCCTCGCAGCTCCAGAGCTATCCTCAGCCTTCTACCTTCCAGGCGTTGCGCCAACAACATATAAACGCGAAGAGATAGTTCCCTTGAACGTCAACCGTCTCACACCTGTTGGATCAAATACTGATGGACAACTACGATCCGTAGTATCCTTTGACTATTACCATCCGGCCTTTCACTTCTGCAGACCGAAACCCGAACCAAAATATGTGTCGGAGAGTCTAGGCAGTATATTATTCGGCGATCGAATAATGACATCTCCGTTCGAGCTCAAAATGATGGTGAACGAGACATGTAAGAAGCTATGCGACACAGAAAAGTTTGACCAGAGCTCAGCGCACTTCGTAAACAGAAGGATAGCACAGGGATTTGCGCTGAACTGGCTGGTCGATGGATTACCTGCTGGACAATTGATTGAAGATGAGGTCACGAATACAAAGTTTTATAGCCAGGGATTTGCGTTGGGAAGCAACGACGACACGGAGATGCACATGAATAACCACTATGATATCCTGATTGATTACCACGAGTTGGCTGGGGAAGACCAGTTCCGTGTAGTGGGCGTTATCGTCCAACCAAGCTCAAGGCAGAGCCAAAGTGATGGAAGCGGAGAGGGTGTCAATTATCAAAATCATTGCGGGCAAGGAGGTCCACCGTTGACCCTAGACGAGAATGGAGAAACAGAGGTTACGTTCACCTATAGCGTTTACTGGATGCCTTCGAGTACTGCCTGGGCTACGAGATGGGACAAGTACCTCCACGTCTTTGACCCAAAGATCCACTGGTTCTCTCTCATCAACTCGGCAGTCATCGTGGTCTTTTTGACCATCACCGTGGTCTCTATTCTGCTCAGAGCGTTGAGAAGGGATATTGCGAGATATAACCGTCTGGACTCTATCAACCTCGATGACCTCTCAGGCACATCTGCAGCCATCGATGATGGAATCCAAGAGGATTCTGGGTGGAAATTGGTTCATGGAGATGTCTTCCGTACACCGGGTTCTCCTTTAATATTGAGTGTCTTCCTTGGAAATGGTGCGCAGTTGTTCGTTATGACTGGTTTCACCATTGCCTTCGCGCTCTTAGGTTTCTTGTCACCCTCGAACCGCGGTTCTCTAGGCACAATCATGGTCTTGCTCTACACCGTGCTGGGCTTCATTGGCGGTTATGTTTCGGCTCGAGTTTATAAGTCATTCGGTGGCGAACGTTGGAAGCTCAACATTGGACTCACTCCCCTTCTGGTCCCGGGCATTGTCTTCGGTACCTTCTTCCTGCTCAACCTCTTCCTCTGGGCCAAGCAATCGTCCGGTGCCGTTCCTTTCACAACAATGCTCGTCATAGTCGGGATCTGGTTCCTGATCTCAGTTCCTCTATCTTTCGCAGGCAGCTGGGTCGGTTTCCGTCAACCCCCTATTACACCCCCTGTCCGCACCAACCAGATTCCTCGCCAGATCCCACCTAGCAGCACATACATGAAGCCCATTCCATCGATGCTTCTCGTCGGTATCCTACCCTTTGGCGCCATCTTCGTCGAGCTCTACTTTATCATGTCCTCCATCTGGTTCAGCAAGGTGTACTACATGTTCGGATTCCTTTTCCTGTGCTATGGTCTCATGATCATCACGTGCGCAGCCGTTACGGTGTTGATGGTATACTTTCTGCTTTGCAGTGAGAACTACCATTGGCATTGGAGAGCGTTCGCTACTGCAGGCGCTTCAGCAGGATATGTCTTCTTGAATGCGCTCATCTACTGGGTGACGAAGTTGAAGCTTGGTGGGCTGGCTGGAAGCGTGCTGTACATTGGATACAGTGCGCTGATTTCTTTCCTGTTCTTCATTCTGACTGGTACGGCCCATCTGAACTCTATTCTCCCATCAAATAGCTCAATGCTTACCATGACACAGGCACCATCGGCTTCTTCGCTAGTTGGGCGTTTGTGCAGAAGATTTACGGATCTATCAAGATCGACTAGAGGATCTTCCTAGAAGAGGTTGCAAGATATAGATGCAGAGAGAAGCGTCAATTCCAGTTCGGAAGAAAATTGTAATGTACAATACTAGCGGTTTTCAAAAGAGCATTTTACGTGCGAGGCGTGCTGGCGTCTGCTGGCACAATTGGTTTGTATGGTATGAATGGAATATCAGAACATTTTAATTGCACTCACATGCAATCATCTGCGACAGAAATGGTCTGCCCTAAGTTCAAGGTAAAGGTCAACTTAAGCTACAAGGTAATGGATAAGTCTCTTCCTTTCTGTTGAACGAAAAGTACAGTTCAACCCTAGTCAAATCGATTTGCAGGTGGCAACTATGAATTAAACGTCTGAGACATAACTTACATAACTTGCCGTACTTTTCTGAGTAATCAAAACGTACATAGTCGCTACTAAGTGAGCTATTGAGTTGCATGTTCTTCATTCATATGTAACCATTCCTCAAAAGCAGTGATCTAGGATTTTGCTTGCACATCCAGCCCCGCCCCAAATCGGAAATGGAATCAATTCATTCAATTCATCGTCAACTCATCGCAACGCAGCGTAGTCGTCCAATCCATAATACACATGAGCAACCCGCGCTCTAAACGGAGAAAAAACGCCAAAGGAGACTCAAACCAGACCATCGTAAAGGGATAGAGCAGATACGATCGTCTCGTCCCGCTTGCTGCCTTCCTTGAATTCCTCCATGTCTAGACTGCCGTTCTCGTCCTTGTCCATCATGCGGAAGATCTTCTTGACGCGCTTCTCGGGGGTGTCTTCGTCGGCGGGGAGCTTGACCATGGATCCGACCTTGATGCGATGTTAGCTTTCAAGTCCCAGAAGACAAAGACAAAGACATGATGAATGGAGGCACGTGACCCTAATTCAAGTTAGGAGTGGAAGACATACCATCTTGTAGATCGCCTCAACAATAGCCAGCATCTCGTCGTAGCTGATCTTTCCGTCACCATCGATATCGTAAAGCTGGAATGCCCAATCCAATTTGTCTTCCATCTTTCCTCTGCTGGTGACACTCAGCGCGCAGATGAACTCTTTGAAATCGATCGAGCCAGACTTGTCGCTATCGAAGACATTGAAGACGTAATCGGCGAATGACGAAGGGTCTCCGAAGGGAAAGAATTGGCGATAGATCTTTTGGAATTCTTCCTTGGTGAGCATTCCTGAAGGGCAGTCCTTCAAGAAACCTGCGCGCGGACTTAGTATATATATCTCTCGTAATAGAAGTATAGCATACCCTTATACCATTGCTGCAGCTCCTTCTTGTCGAAGTGGGTCGAGCGCTGTAACTCATTGAGTTGCTCTTGCGACAGCTTTGATTGCCTGTTGTGCGCCATCAGCCTCTCGTCCACATAGCCTCGTTCTTGCCCTGCGCATCCTAAGCTCCAGGGTTCCTGCTTACGATTTTCCCATCTTGATTATCCTGCACCAAAACTAGATGTGTGGGTATTTGTTCGTGGCCCGTAGGACTGCGTCAATTGACTATCGGATTGTGCGTGGTGCTAGATATTCAACAATAACAATGGCGTGGATAATAGTTCCTGCGAACCGAAGAGTCAGCCTCGTCATTTGCCTTGGGAATATCCTGAGGCGAAGTCCACCTACGTATGATTCCTATTCCTATGGACGTCTCAGTACCACAAGTCGTTAAGGAGGCAGTGTGATATAAGCCTTCGCAAGACGCTGTCAACCAAGACCCTAGACTCAAACAATGGCGTTCGCACGACTCTATTTCTCCTCCAACTTGTCGAAATTGCCTCTGCTTTGCAATCCTTCTCTTCGGTACCCTCGGAAGGCTCGATGAATCCTGCACACGACATAGCCGTCAGCAATAGGCTCTCTCTAAGTGCCAACTCCAGAACATACCCACAATATAATCTATTCTTCTACCTCTTGCTGCTCTTCTGTACACCCAGAGGTCTCAATGGAAGATAATGCAGGTACAAGCAAATCTGCAAACCAGGAAACAAGGAGTCGTCGTGGCTAAGACACCGGTGGATCGCGCAAACAGGTCGTCGTCACAACTTGTCCGGGAGCTGCCTCAGTCGCAATGGTCGTCGCAAAAGAGGGAGCAGTCGTAGTCGCAGTTCCACTCGCAGTGTGGTTGGTCTCTAGGTCCAGCAGGCTGTAGTATGAGTCGTCCAAGTAGAAGATTCTCGCTGTCGCTATGTCATGAAGTGGAGTGAGGCGAACAGGCTCCCCGCCGAGTACTGTAGTTGTGCTGTGCTGTGCTGTGATGTGCTCAGAGAGGGGTGATACTAGAACTACATCCGGTTAGATCAGACATTGGGGCTGTGCAAAGGGAGCTGAGCGGCTATGAGGTCTGGCCGCGTCCCCTGCCGATGGAACATTGGGTTCCTCCCGTGCATTTCGCTTTGTGAGCAGAATGAGCTTTGCGTAGGGCTGTCATTTGACGTTTGATGTTTTGGGTGTTATGCATGCAGCAAGGCATCTTGGAAAAGGGTCTTAATCGGGGTCATGTCATGTCATAATGAGAGCTGCATGAGGTTGGTACCCCGCCAAGATCATCCCCTTGGCCTAGTGGCGACAAGCCATCATACCCCTGCTGAACAGCTCAAATGAAAGCAGAGCCTCCTGAATGGCCACTTCAGATGTCTTTTTCATCATCAAAGGCGGAGGAATCTGGTGAATAGAGAGTTACCTACCATCAATTATCCACAGTAATGCCAAGCGCTTCAATTGCTATTTCCCCTGTTTTACGCATATGCACAGACCTCTCTATCAATGTCAGAAATTCTGCAGCCTTACATCTCCAGCATTTTTTGAGCACCTTTCCCAATGCCAAAGCCCCCTACTACAAAGCTTATCTGGATTATAAAAAGTTGGGTTATCAAAATCAATTAGCCGTATCACAGACTACAAAATGGATTCTAGAAATCTCTTAGTTGTAGCCGAAAGTATTGACGGCCATGGCCTCCCCATCAGACTTGGTAGGTAGGATAAATAAGTGTACCCATAAGGGTTTATACCATAGGATTTTCCGGGAAAGGAGCTTACGAATTAGCCCAAAGTCCTTGTTTTGTCTATGCTCTATACACCTACTGGTGACACAATATATAGGAGGCATTGAGGTAGGCAAATAAGTTCTCTAGCATCTTACTCATGTTCAAGCCTTCTAAGGTCTTTCGCGACAAGTAGTCCGTATTTACATTACTTATATCGTCCTTCAATAAAGCAGATTGTTCACGGGTTGCACTCACGTGCTTGTCACGGTCGGCTAATTACCCGAAGGGGAAATAGGAGGCGATATCATCGGATTGAGAACCAAGTTGAGTACCATTCGTCTCATATCTCATGAGCCACTCGGTTGAAGCTTGCTTCATGGAGGCGGGTGCGCGTGGCCTGGAAGTAATGCCCCAAAACATCCACTACGACTTGACAATTGAGAAAGATGAAAGCGAACTGTTTGTCTAGCATATCGAATACAGTTTCGTGAAATGCGGATAGTGTAGAACATACTTCGATAATGCATGTACCCCGTAACACACAATCTAAATGGTCGTAATGGAGTTGAATGTGTCTAGCTAAACGGAAAGTACCGAGTCCAAGATTGGCCATTTCAACTCTCTCACGGTTGCTAATCGACAAATTGTAGCTCTTTTGGGTACCCATATGAGTCACAGCTCGAGAATCTCCAGGCTCCTTTGTGTCTAGGAATGTATATCCATCGAAATATTATCGAGGCATACCATGGAATGGCAGGCCAGACAGTCTGATGATACGGCATTTCAAATGGGACATCGAAGTTCGTCATAACCACGGGGATCTCGTAATCCTTCCAAAGGTATTAGTCACGAAACAAATCAATCTGACGCAGTTTTCGAAGAGGAACTTACCAAGTCCGCCGTCTTCAACGCAATATCCTGCAACAACTTGTTCCACACCTTCCAGTCAATCTTATCATCGAATTGCTCCAACGCTTCAAAGGTGACAATTTCATCCTTCAGATGATCCGTCAACGTTGTTCCAAACCCATCAATCAATGCAACGACCTTTTCGCCATCATACTTCTCATTCTTCTCCATCAACGCATCAACATAGCTTTCGAATTTCACTAATCCAGGTTCGAAAGCGTGGTGCTGGTCTACATTCTTCTCCATGAAGCTAGGAACACCGCAAGCATTCTCTAGCCAGGGAAAGAAGAACTTCTCTTCATTGCGATGGTGCTCGCGGAGTGTGACACACAGAGCGTGCATGAAGATTGCGAAGTCTGCGACGTCTTTGTCGATCTTGACATTGCGGGCTTGAATGTAGATGCAGTTAAGGATACGGAGGAAGACGTTGTGGATGAGACACATTTCTGTGGCCGCATAGATGGCGCCTGACTCGGCCTTCAAGTTCGTGATCTGTGAATCGTGAGACAACCATGGGTGATACGAAAATGCGATATACATTACGACGCTTTCGAGGGGTTTCGAGAAGCTGGAAGGGACCGTCTGCCCATTGTTTGCTTATCTTGGTAGGTGACTGACCCATTGTGAGAGATGGGCACTGCAACAACGTTGATAATGTTGAGCAGGAAATGAAAAGAGAAAAATCAGCAGAACCCAGTCAATAAAGCAAAAACACAAGGACACGTGAGATTGAAGCTAAGAGCAATCAGAGATACCAAATCGGAAAGTACGAAAGCGAGCGGCATAAAATCCTTCCCTTTTTGGAAGCGTTGCAAAAGATCAAGAACAATAATGCCTCTTTTCGCACTGCGAAATGAGCGCACCACAACCCTCTAAATGCTTCTAGACTTCTTAGTGACTCGGAGAGGAAGCTCATTGTTTTAAAAATAAAATCGAAATCGAAATCATTCGAATTGCAATTATAATGATTTTTGAAGTGGAATATATGATCTCGGAATTCTTCGCTTAAGAAATGGATGTTGAATACCGTGCTCTTTCGCTTTCGTACCTTTTCGAGACACAAGCCTGGCCTGGGAAAGCAGCTTAGTGCTTATGCAAAACCCGTCAGCATTGATATGGGAGACTTCTCAAGTTCTCAGCCGCAGGGAGTTAGCGTCGTACCCTAGGACCAATCAAACCCTGTAGTGAATGTAGGAGCAGGAGCTAGATTAAGCGCAGTATGCTGCCCGACGCAGCTCAACGGCGTTGTGATCAATATCTTGGTATGAGATTTGCCTGGAATACGGAGTCAGCGGTGTGGAATACGTAAATCTACGAGAAGCAGCTCCTTCATGTGCACCCGTCAGTTTATCCGATGAAATGATTTCGGAAAAGAAGTTCATGGATGAAATCATGTAAAAGTGGAAAGCAGCAAAAGTATGTTAGGGAATGGACGTGTAATTCCATTACACTACGGCAGTTGAATGCGTGGTATAAGCATCTGTCTGGCAAGCTAAGCCAAAAGTTCATTTGACTCTTCAACTTGGGCATCTACGTGCGGATTTCGTTCACGTGATGCATTTCAATAGGTAGTTTGCGCTAAGCCTCTTCGACGACGCATCTAGAATGTCTAGGCAGCAATAGTAAGTCTCTATTGCTAGATTATATTCAAATAGAGCATGACAGTGACCATCATCGCGAATAGTTTCGCGATTATTCCGCGATCATGCGTGCGACTAGTATTCGAATCCAATTCTGTTCATAGAGTTGAATGATAACTGTTTCGACTACAAGACCCAGAAATAGCTTTGTTTTGATTCTTTTGGAAGTCACGATACCCCTATATCTCAACTTCTCTTCTTAGAACACTTTACTAGGGTGAGCCTCCACTGCACAGCTTCTGCGTGTCCTCGGAAAAGATAATGTTCGAAAGCTCGCTTGATTTAGAAGTAGCGAATGATAAATCAGCGATGTAGTACTTTGCGGCCGCTCAAAATTGCGGCAGCAGTCGGATTGTGGGCGTATCTTTCAAACTTGATCCCAAAGTGGCCAATCAGAGTGCGGGTACCATATTTTAGAGCAACCAGTCACAGTCTGACTGCATTCACCCATAGGATCTGCGTACTGTCTCTAGCCCCACCTTTCCCGTTCGATCATGTTGTTGGCTACTTCAAGAGCAGGAGTTTATGACTTTGATTCCCTAAACTGCATCTCCAGTTTCTGATCGCACAGAGCATTCAACACCTACGCGGAAATACACAACATTTCTTCATCATGAAGCGTTGGAAAGCATGTATAAGTATCTTCGAAGTCTACCATTGAGGCTGTCAGAGCAACACAGTCCATTTCCACTACTTCACAGACATTCAAACTGTCAGAGCATATAGTTCATTTCAATCGCATCACAAACCCAACCTACCAACGTACAACAGAAACTCAAAGCACAATGCATTCCGAAATCTCTCCAGCAATCCTCTACTTCGGCAGTGTCGTTGTCCTCATCACCACTGAAAATGAAAACGGTACCCCAAACATCGCGCCTATGTCCTCAGCCTGGTTCATCGGTCACCGCTGCATGCTCGGTCTCGACGCCTCTTCCAAAACAACCGTCAACCTCCAGCGCACCAAGCAATGCGTACTCAACCTGGCTTCTGATTCGATGGGCGAACACATCAATGCTCTTTCCCACACAACTGGGACCGAGATCGTTTCTGCCAGCAAACAAGCTCGTGGGTATCGTCATGTCAAAGACAAGTTCACTGTTTCCGGCCTCACTCCAGTTCCATCGGACTTGGTCAATCCCCCTTGCATCGAGGAGTGTCCTGTCCAGATGGAAGCTGAGTTGGCGGATGTACATGTGATGATGAAGAATATGCCGGGTCGAACCGGAGCTGTCCTCGCGCTCGAAATGCAGATTTTGCGTGTCCATGTCGAGGATAGTCTGAGAATGGAAGGCCATTCCAATCGAATTGATGCGGACAAGTGGCGGCCGATGATCTTGAGTTTTCAGGAACTCTATGGACTGAGCGATAGGAAGGCCGTGGTGTCGAAGTTGGCGACGATCGAAGAGGAGAAGTATAGGCCGTTGACGTACGACAGTTGATGTCAAGGTTGAAGGAGCAAGTGTGAATGTCACGATAGCCGAGAAAGGGGAAAGCAGTCAAGAGTCTGGAAAGAATTGAGAGATGCCAGTGGGGATTCGTGTGCGAGTTTTTCTTTAGAGAAGCACAGGATTGAGGTTGTAGTTAATCATTTTGCTAGACTTGGGGCGTTGGAAGGATTTACATATAGATTTTAGCATACAGAGATCGAGCAACATTCAAAAAATTCTATAGAGAGAAATCACTTAATTTATCTCAATCTATCTTGCATGCCAAAAGTTAGGCCTATCCCATGTGCTCGAGGTTCAAAGCAATGCGCTTGGGTAGTGGAGGAAAACTCGTTGGACAAAGACGGACACTGGCCTTAGGAGGACACTGGTCTTAGGAGGGTACTGAGCGGGACTTCAACATGAGCGGAGAGTTGGCGGGATCGTAGATAGTTACCTATCACTGGCCAATATTGCCATTCACGTGACGGCGTCTTCGAGCCAGGAATCACGCTAACTTTGAGCCCTGTCAAGAAGCTCCCGCTCAAACTTCAAGTTACAGCTCCAGCTTCCCGTCTTCGAACCAAGCCAGAAAACATGGATGTATTAATTGACAGACGCTTTGAGCGTGTGGAGAAGGCCCTCGCGACTCTAATCAACTCACTTTCTACCTACAATCCAAACCCAGCTCTTGCCAATGATCTAGTCACCGCCGATGCAGAGCTCAGTCAGGGCCTAGAGCTACGTGAGCTCTCCCTTAGCATAGCAATCTACTCCCGCTGACCAGAATATAGTATCCACCCATCAATCGAATCACACGAAACTATTAGCCCTTCGCGCAACCTCTAGTTCTCTCGACACTCAAATCCGTGAGACCTTAACCCTCCTCGTCAGTACACGACGCGACCTCATCGCAACGCCTGCATCCACGTTCCCCACAAACACGCACCCAGTCTCAAATGCCGAACTACTATCATACGCTCAGCGCATCAGCAGATTCACACTTCCTCCTACCTACCGAGAAGCCGATTCTGAAGCCGCTTCAGGAGAAGCCGGGACCAATACGCCGAAAGAGCCACCTTCGCAAACACAAACAAATGGGACCACGACTCCAGTAGTAGCCACAAATGGAGTTGGAGGAGAACAAGCACAAGCGCTATCACAACCAGCGCCTAGCTCAGCGATGGATATTGACCAACCGGCACCAACAGCTGCGGAGACGCAAACAACAGACACCACAGGTGTGGCTTCCAACATGAAAGTATGGGAGCCGTTTTTCACTATAGCGAACGAGGCGGATTTCGTTCCGTGGCCGAATGAGGAGGTTATTAGGAGAGGTGCCTTGGCTAGTATACAGGTTTTGCTTGATAAGGGGGTTGATCCGTGGACATTTGATCCCGAGAAGAGTGCGGAGTTGGAGGCGGATAGGCTGAGGACTATTGAGGAGGAGGATAGGGCTAGAGATTTGGAGAAGACGAGGATGGAGGAGGAGAGGAAACAGAATGCAGAGAGGAGAGTGAGTGTTAGTGGTGGGCCGGGGATGGAGAGGAGGGAGGAGGCACCCAAGGTGTTTCAGTTGGAGACTTTTGACGATGATGACGATGATGATTGATACTAGGCGTGTTATTTGGGTGGCAGTCACGCTACCCTAGCCTGGTTGGAAATTTTCTCGTCAGAAGCTTGGCTTGGGATGCATTGGATATTCTGCCGAGGGGGTGGGCTTCAGGTACAACTGCAAAGCTAGGACATCCAGAATGACATTTGAAGCCATGTTGCCTTTATGGACATACTAAGGTGTATAGAATATAGGCTTTCGTCTAGGGACATAGCATTTGGTAACTCTAATGCTCTCTTCCTGTCCAGCACAAATTCTTTCTTCAAACTCCTATCAGTCACTCATCTAAAGGTCAGCTATATTTCCATGTTATCGTGGCCGACGAGTGTCCGCTTTTCCATCATACGCTCGGCAGGCATCAAATTCGATCCATGTCCAACACACCCATCAACACTAACCCATGTTCCAATATTTAACCCAACTATACCAACTTTGAGACCAAGCCGAACCTGATGTCTGTGTCTTGTCCCAAACAACATCACTGAATTCACATTACAAGTCACAATTCCCTCTAGCATAAACAATCCAGGTCACGGGATGATCGAGGACAACAAAAATATAATATCTGAAACCTAGCCAAAGCAAGAATCTTCGCTCTACACACCAACCGCATCTATCTAGCAACCTCTACTCTAATCTCTCATCTCAACATCCCAATTTTGTATACTGAACTCCTCCTTTCCCCTCTAGGAACTTACGAAATTCGTGATAGCGGTATCAAAATCAGATAAAAAGGACATGAAATGAAGAAGCCGAAGCAAGGAAATTCGTGAACCCCAACGCCGAACACCGGCCTCCATAGCGGACTAAGATCAGATCGACTTCAGGTTTGAAGGGTGGACAAAAACTCCAAGTCCATGTCGAAACCGGTCCCGGTCCCGGTCCTCGAATCTAGGATCGATGGATAGGAGGCGAGGGGATCAAAGTGGAAGTCGCAGTCAAAATCAAACATCTTCCTCCCATTTTCCAGGGCTTGGATCTGGGTTTGAGATTGGTCGGAGGGAAGGCAGAGGATCTCAGGAGGGGAGGAGGCGCTATGGGTTGTGCTCGTGGTTACGGGTGAGGTGGGATCGGCGGGGGTTACGTCCACGACAGGACACTGGACCTCTGTACGCACGAGTTAAGTCTAGGACGAACAGAGTTCTACGAATATGAATTGAAAGAGAGGGGGAGGGTAGCTTGCCGAGTGGAGAAGTTGAGATCAAGGTTGGTGAGAAGAGGCCGGCGAATTCATTGGTGAGAATGCTGGCTTGGGCGTGGGTGTCCGATGCAGTGGCTTGCGTATCGGGTGCTGTTGGATCGAATCAATCTAGGATCAAGAAAGTTCTTCGAAATATGAAGGGGGAGGGGAGGGGAATACTTGCCGAGGGAATGCTTCGCTTGCTGGTGGCCAAAGACCTGATTGTGTAGATGCATTTGAGTGGTCATCCTCGCGTGCTTATAGACACGTGCTGTGTTTGGAGAGTAATGCCTTCCATGCTTTTGACTTGGAGCTTGAACCGGATGCAAGGTCATCGGCGATTCAGCATGTGATCCTGCACCATGACAGCAGCAATGGGTATGACTGGACATGTTCGCCATTCTGCTTTGCTTATTGTGTGGTGATGCGTGATATGAATGATCACTATGCTTCCTTTTCATAGACGATCCATCATTGTGTCGCTTGGCCGGAAGTCTTGGCGGAAACTCAAGCGTTCTGTTCAGCTCCGCATTGACATCGATACCTGTTCAACATTAGCACTTTGGCATGGTTCAGTATATTAGGTATGACATACCCTTCTCAAGCAGTATCCTTTCAAGCAAGGAGTTCTTGTATTTCAACATCAAACATTCATCCTTTGAACTTATTTGAGCAGCTTCAGAGGTCTGCAATTTCTCCTTCTGCTCTTGAACAATCTTCTCAAGTTCTGTAATGTACTCTCGTCGTCGCTCTCTAAACGCCGCTTGGGAATCACGGTTTCGTTGCTTCTTCTGCTCTAAAGAAGTGTATATCTAAGCAGTCAACGTCAGCAACGAATCACGGGCGAGCTAGGAGAGGGCAACAAACGGGTTTACGTCCTCCTTTGGACTTCGCTACAGGAGTCTCCGGATCCGCACTGGCAGATTGATCCATAGTCTTCTGCATGCTATATGCACCCGCACGATCTTTTGGCCCCGGTGCCATCAGGGTACGCGAAATGTCACCCCGCATAGAGGTCAAGATATCATCTCGAGTCATTCTTCCTCAAGGGCAAAGAGTGGGGTAAGGCGTAAAACCCGGAAACCGTGTTTCTCAATGGCACAATTGTTGGTCTTGAAATATCCAAGGTACGCAATTGATATCAGAGAAGTTGTGTAATGAAGAGGAGAAGAAAATAAAAATCCTGTGAAGATAAAATTCGGGCATCCGTTATCGCATGAGCACGGCCAACTGTCAAGGCCTTAGTTCCTGGTACGTAATTTATTTTGTGCTTTCCTGGGCCGCTGACTAAGATCCGCCTTGGGCGCGGTCTGTACCACAGGAGATCCTTGAAATGGAAGGAGAAGATCTTCACCAACGCTCATAGGTTCTCAGATTCGCAGTTTCTTGTCCTTGCATCTGATTCGGAAGCGATAATGCATGCAGAAGAAAAGGCTTGCCCCTTTCCAGATTCGGCTACACCACAGTCACGTGCACTCACTGAGAACCCCTGTTTGAACAAGAACCTTGGAAGTCTTACAGCATCCATGAAACACCATATCTCAGCCTTTTCAAGCCACAACAGTCACCGTTTTCATGTGCGTAGTGCGTTTGATGAACAGCATTCCCTCACTGGTCGAATGATCAGGTTTTGACAAGGCTCAATGGCCAGGAATCGCTGTCTGTAAAGAATTTTATCGGGTTCGAATACTATCTTTTGCTCATTCATGCGCATGTCAAACTTCAAGACATAGTTTCTGCAGCCGAAGATCAGCTTGATTCTTTCCGTTTCTAGCATCCGGAGAAGAAGCGGCGGACTTCGTCACCGAACCCTTAGTTTTCATGTTCATGGCCATTCCGAATAGGAGGCCAACGCTCAAACATGAAAGGCAGGGAATAAGTTGAGAAAGAGAAAAGGTTCAAGACAAAGAAGTCCTCATTAGGCTAGTGGCCGTCTAGCTGATTAGCTGACCGTGTCTACGATTAGTTGGATTGCACGTTCGTTACTCGTCGACTCTACTACAACTTTTCGACATCAGGTCAGAGGAGGGGTCTTCTGCTTCTAAATGGATGTCTTCCGACGCATGTTCGAGTTTCGTGGGTGACATCATACCGTATGCACACGAAATTTAAGAGATGATAATAGACAAGGTTGTATATATTGCGAGCATTGTTACACCGGGTTTCGATTTGAATTCAAGAGCTATAGCGAAGCAGGTAACAAAGCCGTCAATGCAATGTCTCTTTCGAGATGGATGGATACTAGGGAAAAGCGAGATGGCAGCGACCGAAAATGGAGAAGTCGACTTGGATGTCTTGAGGAGGAAACGCAGACAAACGTTACATTCCGGCGAAGCTCTATTTGTGCTGCTATTGAGCGAAAGGCCGCATGCAGATTGAAGTTTGATTCGCTTCTCATTCAACAGAACGAGAGGAAGTTATGCAAAAACCCCCGCCATAGCCTATAGTATGGAAGTTTCTCGCACCAGGATTATGCTAGATTCCGCGTTAGACGTGGGAGGATAGTTCCTTTCTACGCGATAAAGAGACTATACCATGGGGTTTGAGCTAAATTTTGGTTGCAACTGAATGCAATACCCTTCACAGGCCGAGGAGCCCTAAGGCGCAGTATTAGCTTTTCACGTTACGGCTACGGTTTCTGCAAAGTTCATCAAGATTAAAAGCGGCTATTGACGAGGGGTTTTCCAATGACCAAGTTCAAAGCGAAGAACGGAACACATTTTCTTGATTTTCGCAACAACGGCTGTATAGCAACAATAGATGCATAAGAAGCAGAAGAGAAAAGCCAGAGGCTGTGCCGCCCTCGCTCCGCCATCTCCGATATTCCAAGTCAAACAAAAGCACGATACAGGACCTTGACACGGAATTTCCCACTTTCCATCATCAGACCACCAAGCCGGATATCCTTCCGTAACCCGCAACCCGCGATCCCCGCCGACGCCATCCCTATCCAAACCTTTCCCACGAGATCTCCTTATCAAGAGTCACGACCCAGAGGGCGCCAAGACGGATCCGAGCCGGCGGACCACGGCTAGGCGGCAAGAGCGGCTACCGACGATGTGCAACAAAGTCGGAAAAAGATAGGAAAAGGAAGCTTGGTCTAATAGGAGAGGAGGGAATGTGCGGAAGATGTGGATAGGAGGGTGGTATTGCGGATGGTATCAGTTCGCTGCTGCTGCTGCTGCTGCTGCTGCGGGATGCGGCTCCGATGTCCGCGGGGAAATTGTCCGATGGGAAAACGTTAATTGGGACTACCGAAATCCGATCCGCACTCGAAGCTGGTTGGAATGAGAATAGTGGAACTAAATGGGCGAGGTGAGATTGTTTGGTGTTAGACGTTGAGGAATTCTTTTCTGATCTCAGTAACTACTGTTAGGGGATTGAGATCGGGGTGAGGAATAAGGGGGATGTGAGGTCGCTGCGGGTTTGAAGTGAAGATTGAAGACGAAAGAAGAGAGGTACAGGTTTAAGTGTGCCATATTTCCTGGGTATTCTTGCCTATGATGAAGAATGTACGATGATCACTAGTAGGAACAATTGTCATTGGTTTTATTGAGTACCTATACTTGTGGAAACAAAGCCATCTCAACCAAAACACACCTCACTCACCTACTTCGCACCAACCATCCCCTCCAACAACATCAACAACCCATACGCCCCTGGATCCGGCACACCCCTCGTAGCCGCCTCATCCAAATAACTCGACCTCCCCAACTTCGCCTCCAACTTCTTCGTGCCCTCAACTCCCTTCCTCGCCTCCCCAAGCGCTCCCTCCTTATCCCCCGTCTCCCTCAACGTCTCCACAAACGGAATCAAACAATCAATACACGTCCTATCCCCCAATCTCGCCCTCGTATACTTCAACAACTCATCCAACGCTCCTTTCAACGCATCCGCCAACGTCGGCGCATCCCATAATTGCTGCGCGAGGGACGAGAGGAAGATACAGTAGAGAGCACCGGATGTACCGCCCATGTTGATTTCGAGATCGTCGACGAGGGAGCTGAGTGTGGAGGGGAGGAGGGAGAGGTCGGTGTTGGCGATGAAGGATTGGACTTGTTTGGCGCCGTCGCGGAGGGTGTAGCCGCAGTCGCCGTCGCCGACGATGGTGTCGTATTCCGTGATGGTGGGTTCTTCTTTGATGACTCGTTCGCAGCCTGCGTTAATGATCTTTCGGACTTGAGAATCAGAGAATTGGATCTTGGAGTGGCCTTCTCGCTTGGTGGTGGGAGCTGTGTTGGCGGTGTTGGCGAGGGGGTTGGTGGGCTTGGGTTGTGGTGTTAGGTATTCTGCTGGGATGGCACAGAAGGATATCGACCAGCCGCGAGCTTGGGAGTGAGCGTCGAGGATGGTGGATTGTGTGATGTATGATGGTAGGTTTTTCTTGGCTGGAGGTTGTCAGTACAAGTTTCTAGTATGATCGATCATTCATACCAAAGTATTCAGATACTTCATGAGCCAGGATGTTGTTCTCCAGACGAGAAAGTCCGTTGACATCTGAGTAATGAACTGAATAGACGATATCATCTCCGTTTGGAGGTCTGGAGCTCAAAAGATGAGTCAAGTCCTTGTCTATTGACTGCTTGGCAGAGTTGAATTCCGAAATTTCAACAGCATGAACGACTGATAGTGCACTGCCAGTCTTCTTCTCATGGAAAGTAGAGTTGGTTCTTGCAGCAGACTTGACAAAGTGCTCTAGCAATGCTTTCGTCTTCTCAAACGATGCCCTGGACACATTAGTATCACCTCGCTATAGGTGTGGAAGGGACTTACTTGACTTCAGGTCTCGTGGCTAACAGTAACGACAAGATATGATCCAGCTTCAACTCTCCAACAACAGCAAATTCCAACACCTTACTCTCTGGTCTGGCTTCCAGATCCTGCTTCGAACTGGATCTAACCACTATCAAACCATTCTCCGTAGGAAACCCCTCGTTTTTCAGAGTCTTTGCAATTTCCTCAGCAGAAACTACAGGCCTCCCGAAGTGCTCAGTAGTGAAAGCTACTAGATGCGACTCGCTCAATATCTTGCTTGAGAAGTTCCCCACACTCCCAATAGCTGCAATCAACACATCTTTGCTATCAGAAAGAGAGGGGTCAACAACTATAGTTTGACCATTTGACGTCTCAACCGTCTTGATCGACGGCCGCATTAAGGGAAACAGTCGACTCCATCGTTTAGGATCATCGAGCTGCAGCTCCTCATGGGAGTAGGGAACCGTTGGTTTAACGACGACAGACATTATTACAAAGCTAAGAGGTACTTTTGGAATGAACAAGAAGATAGCAAGAATGAGAGAAGAAAAGCGAAGAAAAGTTCTCAAATATGAGCAGACTAACTTCGCCTTGCCTTCGTGGTCGCGATCCTAAAAATGTTTGTCCAGAGCTTCCCCACCTCGCTGATCGGCCAGCTCGGGATACCCAAATAGGCAATCCAGCCAAGAAATACGGGGTACAGCTCCAAAAGCCACCAACTACCACCATACGAGCCTTCCCTTCCCAGCACGCAAACATTTTCTCTTTCCGGAATTCTTCTTCGGCCGACCTTCCTCAACAATATTTCTCCTCTCCCTCCTCTTCCCGAGCATATAAATTCTTTTCCGCTCTTCAAAAGATCCAAAAGTCATCTTTCTTGTGTTTTGTTGTGTTGACGAACTTACCCCGCAACCCCGCGTCTCAACTCGACTCAGAAAATGGCGACAGAAACTCAGACAAAGCAACCGATGAAGGAAACTTTTCACTTTATTAATGCCCCGGCGGACGCGATTAATGAAGCGGCTATTGGGTTGACGGAACACAATCCGAATCTTTCTTATGAGGTAGCGCATAAGATTGTGTATAGGAGTGACCTGGAGAGCTTCCGGAAAGACCATGTGACGACCATTGGGTTTGCTGGTGGTGGACAGTGAGTTTAAATATTTCTTTGAGACTTTTGGAAACTTGAAAGTTCGAGAAGGAAGAGACTTCAGTTCGAGATGCCAATTTTGTTATTTCCTAGTCTAAGTGGCTTCGATGTCTAATCTTCGACATGAACAAAGTCCTCCCTTAAACACTACCAAGTCTCTCAAAAGTCCTCTAACAACCAAACTTCTCATTCTCCCAGAATATCGTTTAAACATTAACTGACACCCCAATCTAGCGAACCCATGTTCTCCGGTTTCGTCGGGCCCTCATTCCTCTCCTGTTCCGTCTCCGGTAACATCTTCGCCTCTCCCACTGCCACGCAAATCTACCGCGCCATCCAACTCTGCCAACCCACTCCCAGCTCTTCGCCTGGAACGCTCATCGTATGCGGAAATTACACTGGCGACATTCTTAACGCTGGGTTGGCCATCACGCGAGCTACAGCTGCCGGATATAAAGTGCGCTTCATCCCCATCGGCGACGACGTCGCTGTAGGACGCAAGAAAGGTGGTAAGGTAGGGAGAAGAGGATTGAGTGGTCATGTAGTAGGATTGAAAATCGTATGTGCATTAGCAGACATGGGGGCAGGGCTAGAGAGAGTGGGGGACGCGTTGGAGTATATAGCTGCGAACTCGGGGACGATTGCCGTGGCCTTTGATCGGTGAGTAGTGATCCCTGTCCTTCCATTCACATCTCTCTCCATTCCTCTCTCTGTCTCCCACAGAGAAAATTAAAGAGAAAGAAAAAATCAAGGTTAGGACTAACACCACCCCCAGCGTCGCCCTCCCAAACTCCACCCTAACCGACCTCCCCCTCCTCCCTCCCTCAACCATCGAGCTCGGCCTCGGCTGCCACGGCGAACCAGGCCTACGACGCATCTCGCCCATCCCCACGCCCAGCTCCCTCGTTACCGAAATGATCTCCCTTTTAACCAGCACCCCCGATTCCGACCCGGATCGCGCATTCATCCCCTTCTCCAACACTACCACTAACAACAGCAAAGAAGAAGTAGTTCTACTAGTAAACAGTGCAGGAAGTACGAGTGATGAAGTGCTAGCTCGGTTTGCGGAGTTGGCGATTGAGGAGTTGAGAGGGAGGGGGATTGTGGTGGTGAGGTTGACGTTGGGACCGATGGTGACGAGTTTGAAGCAGAGTGGGGTGGGGTTTACGGTTTGGAGACTACCTGGACAGGGGGAGGAAGGGAAGTTGAGTAGGGAGGAGGCGTTGGCTTGTTGGGATAGGAGGGTTGAGACTGCGGCTTGGAGGCAGTAAGCGAGGGAGGGGTTGTTGTGCTTGCTATGTTTAAGATGAATAGGTAGCCATGTAATTTCAGATCACTTAGATGTCGCTAACACCGACTGAATGGGGTCTGAGACGTGATTTTGAATGCCCTTTGGGAAGACTAGACCGGAATGTTCTATTTCGCGTCGTCTAACCGCATTATGCAGCTCTATAATCCCTCTCTGAAAAGTCATATTCTACATACTCAAAGTCTAATAGGAGAGGGAGAATTCTAACCCTTCTTCTCCACATCCTCCTCTCTCACCCCATCACCCTCCACCCCATGCCCATCCGGCACCATACCCACCAGCTCTCTCCTTGCTTCCTCTTCCCTCATCAAAAACACCTCCTGCTCCCTCCGACTCTTCTCCAAATCCACCAAAAAGACCAACATCGCAAAACTCACCACACTAACGCCCACCAAAAAATAAAACGGCGTAGAATTATTCCCGGACGGACTATCATCGATAATGGCCGAGCTAACCAGGGGACCAATAAAGCTACTCGTCTTCCCAATAATGCTGAACAGGGAGAAGAAGAGGAACTCGCGGCCGCGGGGCGTGACTTCGCTGATCATGATTTGGGAGTAGGAGTACCAGGGACAGACGAAGAGGCCGTAGTAGACCTGGTAGAGCCAGACTTCCCAGACGTGGTGGAAGCCGAATTTTTGCGTCCAGATGCCGATCATGCCCCAGCAGTCGAGGATTATGATGCTAAAGGCAACGATGTTGAACATGGTTTTGGTGGAGAGGTGGTAGTGGCGTTGGGCCCACCAGAAGGAGTAGATGCCAACGGCTTGGGCGGCGATGCCGACGATGAGGAGGTAGGTGGATTCCAGGCTATTGTAGGAGACGATGCTGTTTTGGAGAGTGGCGATGACGGTGACTGTTGTGTTCAGGGAATCGCCGAGGAGGAAATAGCCAATGAGGTATATAAGAGATTGCTTGAGATGCCAGATTTGGCGAAGTGCTCGATATAGCTGCCAGAATCCTACACTGATGATATTCATGCCGGGAGGGACCTTTGACCATGTTAGCAGCGTTCATCAAACTAGACATTTGGGATACATGCCTCTTGACCAGCTCTTCGCTTCTCTTTCAAGAACCACGGAATAGCCAGAAGCACCCATACTCCTGTGGCAAAGGCGATAAGGGCTGATAAGCCCCAATTGTTGTTAGCAGTCGAATCATTAACTTTGAGACCGAAAAGTATCCCAACAATGATGGCGAGAATGACTATCTCCCCAAGAGACTGGATGTAGAAAGCCATATTCGACAACTCAGATCGCTTGAGACTGTCTGCATAATCATACTCTTGTCTGGTGATTTCTCCAGCCTGATATGCTTCTGCTTTCTGGCGAAGCTCAGGAGTGTTGCGTGCCAGACCAGGAAACCTTACGTTGTCAGTCTTCTCCTTCAGGTCCTATGATTGGATACATACGCAGCAGTCCAAAAAGTCAACGTTGTCTGATATGCAATGACTGATTATGTCAGTCACGCACTTCATCGCCGAATTAGAAATCTTACGCCCAACGATATACATTCCAGTAGCAACCTCCCACTTGGAAGCATCATGAACACCTAGCCACCCGAATCCAATACCCCAAGCAACTAGCGACAATACGATCAGGATATTTGGTCTCCACGTGCCGAAATCTACTCGTATCAGCTCCAGCATCAGCACAACCATGATTTTGTACAACTTACCAGCGAAACTCCCCAGAAACAAAAACACCACAATCTGAAGCGCAAAACTAATCCCATTCGACAATAACACAATGCTATTAATTGTTCTCTCCCTGTGACCCCTCGTCAATCCTCAAGCTCTTCATTGGTCCTCAAAGACACTTACCTTCCCGCGAACCTCAACGTCGTCCCATCTCCCGCAGCTTGATATAACAAATTCTGGAAAGCAGTTGGCGCGAAGTTGAAAAGCGTCAACCCATTATTGCCCATATAGTAAGCATAATAGCTCCAGATCTCCCATTTATCAGTCTCCCATTTCAGGTCGAATTGATCTGGCGCAACGGGATGATCCGAGAGGACTCCTGGGTCTTTTTCACTCCCACTACTCGATGTTAGATTGTGAGGGTCCTCTGCGGGAGCAGATGCTAAGTCGAGAGCTGGCATTGCGGAAGCCATTGCGCGTAGATGTTGGAGCACAGGAACAGGTTAAGGCATATCTGATATATAAGAGGAAAAGTGTTGTAGGACGGAAATGGCACCACCAGAGACTTGTACGACTTTGTTACAATCCGTGACGATGAAGTTTTGGACGATCTTGATATTAGAACGGTTTTAATTCGTGGGGGTCGAAAATTCTGCGGGGCAGTTGAAAGCTTGTCATAGTGCAGCAGCCGTCTGCAGGCACGATCACGAAAGGGGAAAGTGCGAACCGTTTGGCTCCCGTCTCGGCAACTGGGATGGTTATAATCACGTGAGAACTGCTGGCAGTGGCCTCACAGGTGGCCCATAAGAGCCAAGAGCCAAGAGCGATGAACGATCATAGCTTGGATTAGTAGCGGTGGAACCTGTTGATTGAGACCCAGGCATTGGTATATTGTAGAAAAATGGGGAATCTGATCGATTGACTCGAGTACGTAGTACACCATGAAACGACTCCTAAGAAAAAAGTGATCCGAAACCAACGAGATTAGCTCGCAACAACCAGCTTTCCGGAAAAGATTCAAAACAGATGCGCACTGCTTCTCGTTGACGAGAATGAGTCTTGTGTTTCCTGCCAACCCAGTCAGAGGATGTCTCTACGCTCCCTCACGACTCTTTCGGTAGCGGGTCTGCGAAAATGCTTCATCAGCAACCATCTCAAGCAGAGAAAGCCTCGGACCGACGTACTTCTTGCTCAACTTGAAGACCATCGACAACAGGTGCAAGCTCGCTCAAGATCTCGTATGCCTTCTTGTGGTATTCGAGTTGAGCGGCGATTAAATCAGCGAGGTTACGGAGTGGTTCTGGGGTATCAAGGACCTAATAGGATTAGTCTCGAGCTTCTCAGAGTTTCCTACAATACTCACGTTCTTCATGACGCCAACAGCTTCCTCTGTCTGACCAACAAACTCATCCTCAGCCTGCTCAATCTCGACTCTGGCCTCCTCCGAAGCCTCCTCACCGTCGTGATCAGAGGGCTTTTGGCCAGGGAGCTTCCATCCACCGTTCTTAGACTTCGCCTTGGCAGCATCGAGCATCAATCTCGAGTTCTCGACGCTCTTTCTAGCACGGGTCGCGAACATCAAATTCGTGTTCAGGGTCGTACTCCACCCGGCGAGGAAACGACTCTGGATTTGGGAGTCCTGAGCAAGCCTAGCTTCACCTACACGCTCGCTGGCTAATGCATACTTCTCCAGGGCTGTAGCAAGAGGGTCCTCTCCAGTCCCGGAATTTTGTTGTTGTAGGAGCTGGCTGCTTGCCAAACTAGCACGCGCAATAGCATGGTTGAACGTCTTGGGCTGTGGCTTGGCAGAAGGAGGTGCAGTGAGAGCAGCTTGGGCTTCGGCAGGAGAGGTGGCCGTAGATAGGAGATGGACTTTCTCGCTGACTGTGCGGCCGAGATCACCGAAGCTCTCCTTGATGTTTGCTGGGTAGTCGTAGGCTTCGTGCGAGTATTGGGATCTGTGTAAGAATGCCGATTAGCTACTGTTGTCTCCAACCGAATAATCCATTGCATAGAATACATACGTAACCTGAAGCATCTTCTGGTGAACTTGTTTCAAGGCATCGACCCTCTTCTCCAACTCAATGTAATCAGGGGGGAGTTGGGTCTGCAAACAGGTCAGATATAGCTCCGGCGCGACGAAGCAGAAGCATGTTAACCTTATCTTCGGCCTGTCCAAGCTGTTCCTTCACATATTGCTGTGTGCGGGCCGCGAAAGGTGTGAATGAGGCCCTGTAAAACAATAGTTAGCATCGTATAGCTGTAAGGCAGACAGATAACAATGACGTTGAATCTAGAATTCCAGCTGGTGAAGAAAGCTTACGTGAAGTTCTTTCCGAATGCAGATACTTTGTCCATCGTGACGATTAGATTGCGACTGCGTCCGATGAGATATGCGTCTGTAATGTGAACAGGTTATGTTGGAGGATTGTAGTTTCGAAGCTCTTGGGAAGGGATTCGCTACGCGACCTGACCTCGTAATCCAATCTTGCACGTGATAATGATTGACTACCTAGGTAGGTATGGAAGGATTCAGGCAGATCTGCTGACTGCGTAGATGGATTTAAGTCAGAAGTAGAGATCTCATCATAGGTTAGTGCCATGGAAATGAAATCATTGAATTTATCTGGTCGTCTAGCATTCCTGGTGAGGCTTCTCGAGGGCAATTATTGCGTCGAATGAGCAAAGGTAACGAGAAACAAGTTCATCGTATGACCACAGTCCTGGGACCAAGAAGTCATCATGTGGTTATGTTTCATAGATACCATCAGATCGGTTCGTGAATCAAACTTTCATTCCTACGTGATTACTTGTAACTTTTATCTTTCAAACCTCAATCTAATATTGCCTTGTTGTCCGCCCAGGAAGGCTCAATCCCTCTGCAAACCCCCTCATAATCCGAAAAGAGTTGCTTATCCATGCTCAACTCTGGCGTTGTCCAGAACATAGCCCAACCAGTTTCGGGCATCTTCCAAGTGCCTCGAGACCTCTCAAAGTACCACTTGTTCACAGGATTATTTATCCTGCTGCGCCAGACACAACCATCGGGAAAACAGTCCCGAACCATTGCCTTGAATATCAAATCCGCAACGCCTCCGCTTCCTTGAGCCCTTTTTAAGACTGCAAACTTGTCAAGATATGGCACCATTCGCGCTCTGCTTTCTGGAGACCCATCATCTTTCACACCAGGAGGTGTCTCCCAGGTAAGTAATGCCCCACCTTCATACTTGCCGGCAATGATGACTCCCGCAATTCGGCCATTAACTCGCTTGAGATAGTCTTCCACGTCTAGCTTCCTTCCAAATGAATCCTCAATGAGGTGAACTAATCGAGGCAGGTCGATGCGCGAATCCATAAGAGTTAAATGAGGCTTTCCAGGCTCTGGGGGCTGCCAAGGAGTTATCTTTGGATCTGGAAATATTGTCACCGACATGCCGTGCTTTGCAAAAGTCGTAGGAGTGATGCTTTCAGCAGGAGAGACGGGCTCTGTGCTTGGGGATTGTTGGAAGAGACGACCGACCGGCAACGAAGAAGAAAACACCGGTTTGTCTGTGAGCAGGTTATGGATCAACGGATTTCGCTGCCTTCTGGTTCCCACTCGAGCTGCCTGTAAAGGTGCATCCTTGCCTGAATTTGCAGCTTCTTCGGGAGTTGTTAAAAGTGCCGACGAGCTCGGAGGTAACAAAGCAAGTACTGATCGAACTAATTCAAGATTTTGGAGATGATGCCAAGTGTTGGCTTTAGCTTTGCCTTTACCTTCTGGCGGAGCAACAGAGCCTGTTGAGGACTTCGGCTTCCCGAATTCCATCTCAGCAAATTTCGAGAACGGATTTCCCATTGCCAAATCGGTAACTTTTTGTTTAACAGGCTCTGCATCCAATGAACCCGCTTCTCTGTCGTCTTGTAAGGTCTTCAGTAGCTCTTGCTTGGCAGGCTCGAATTCTTGTTCCATATTTAAAAATACATGATAGCCATTGGGCCGATCCAGAGCGGGGATACCGCCTAGTGGATCTAGAATAATAAGCCGGTCGAGTGAAACTTCTGCACGAAGAGCTCGTAAACGATCTCGAGTCTCGTTCGGATCTTCGTCTGGTTGCAGCGCGGAAGGGATTCCAGAAAGCTCTTTTGTCAACGCCAAAACAACATCGGAAGCATCCACAGCCACTGCTGTCTGACTGACATCTGTATAGCCAACTGATGGGATTACGGGAATAACTCCCCGCCTTAAAGGCGTCATAAGAAGCTTGCGTAAGCTGACATGCGTTTGGGTCCGAGCAAATCCTGGAGCTTTAGATTCTTCAGACACTCCGATGACATTGTCCACGAGTCTTGCACCCATATCCCCACTACCATCAATTGCAGCTACCAGTCGGTTTGCTTGTTCTGTCTCCAAGCTGCGCCAGTCTGCGGAGAGATTATACTGTGCAGATACTGAGGTGGCTTCAAGGTTGCAGTCCAGTACCACCAAACTGACAAGGCCGAGTCTGCCGAGCTGTGACAGTGTTCGTCCAATGCCATTGAGTGTCTCATCATCTAGGGTCTGGGGTGCTCTGATTTTAACCAGGGCCACATGTAGTTGTGGTTCCACCTCCAATTGTGCCAAGCGTTCTGGCTGCTGTACAAATTTCGGGCTCTGTTCAACTGCTGTAGGACCATACAATCCCCCCAGATTGACTCCAGTCCCTCGTGTAGATTTCGTGCTCGCAGCGCTTGGCTTTGTTTGCAAGTCTTTGGAGGGTGTGAATCGTTGCAAATATGATCTAGCTTCTCGTTTCGTAGCAGAAGAACCCAAAACGGAAATGAAAAAGTCCTAACAATGATTAGTAAAGTATGCAGAACTCTTCTCAACCATAGTACTTTGTCAATTGCCCTAGCTTCCTTCTTCGCCTTCTGTTGATTTGCAAGGTCTTTCACATGCTCCTTCGCGCGCTTCTCCCTCAATTGGGTTGCCAAACCTCTCTCTGTACCATAATGACGCAAGTCACTGTCGACACTGCCTCTGCAGACCTTGCTCTGCCTCAACCATGATTGTGCCTATTCAGATTAGGAGATTGCTCACATTTGAAGAAGTATTGACTCACATTACGACCAACCACTTGTCTGCCCTTTTTCAAGGCTATTTCTTGCAAGATCATTGTGCATGTTGAGTGTATATCCACATTGAGGACGCAAAGAGATAATTGTGAGGTTCAAGAGGGATTTCTTGCATGGCTCGTGATGTGGGGAAATTTGTTGCAGCTGCGGAGGCATTCGCTGATCTTTTCTGCCGAGCATCGGAACGGAGCTAGAACTATTTCTTATCGATAAGGCGGATGACGAGCTTGGGTTTTCGCATTCATATGACACCGGGACCCAAGCTCATCTGTTGGATTTACAGCATGTAGTACATACCGCAAAGTGGCCTGATACGATCTAAGTATGCGATTATTCGCTGTAGACATAGTTTCGATACTGCAGCTTGAAGTATCGGCAATTTCCCCGGCAGTTCCTGTCTTCGTCTGACATCAGTGCTCGGAAATAAAACTCGCGTCACGGAAGCTTCTCCCTTCCAAGCATACGATTCATCCGTACCTCAATTCAGTTTACAGACAATATGGCACCTCAATTAGCATGGATTGGCCTTGGCAACATGGGCAGGGTGAGTTGATAGTAGACAGCTCTATGGCCTTTCTCTAACTAACTGTTCAGGGCATGTGCAAGAACATAGTTGAGAAGGGCCAGCTCGATAAACCAGTGATCATCTATAATCGTACCCAGAAGCGTTCCGAAGACTTCAGCAAGTCCCTACCCTCCGGAAAGTCAACAATAGCCAGCTCGGTCAAAGATGCTGTTGAAAAAGCCGATATTATCTTCACCTGTGTCGGCGATGATGCTGCAATAAATGAGACAATCGACGCAGCATTGGAGGTCAATACAAAGGGAAAGCTGTTCGTTGACTGCTCTACCGTCCACCCAGAAACCTCAGAGGAGCTAGCGAAGAAGGTGACCAATTCGGGCGCTGAATTCGTAGCCTGTCCTGTGTTTGGAGCTCCTGCAATGGCAGATGCTGGTCAGCTTGTTTGCGTTCTGGCAGGGCCGAAGGATAGCGTTGAGAAAGTGAAGCCATACACCAAGGGGGTTATGGGTAGAGCTTTCGTAGACTTCGGTGGCCAAAAAGTTGGACAAGCTACTCTATTGAAAATTGTTGGCAATACCTTCGTTCTCAACATGGTGGAATCTTTGTCGGAAGGACATGCGCTGGCCGAGAAAACTGGTCTGGGCAGCGAGAACCTCCACCAGCTTGTCGAGACGATGTTTCCAGGACCGTACGCAGCCTATTCGACAAGAATGATGTCAGGCGATTACTACAAGCGCGAGGAGCCCTTGTTTGCAGTTGACCTGGCTCGAAAAGATGCTAGACACGCCATGGCCTTGGCAAAAGCAGCTGGAACTCGATTGAAAGACATTGAAGTCGCTGATACGCATTTAGAGGAAGTAAAAAAGCACCAGGGAGAGAAAGGAGATATTGCTGCGATTTACGGAGCAGTAAGGCAAGAAGCCGGTCTGAAGTTTGAGAACTAGAATTATACAATAAGAAAATGATATTGTATCAAACCTAAAAGAAGTCCCTAGCTAGTGGCCTGGGTAACGGCCCGAAAAAAGCAAATGCTATCCGAGATCCCGTGACCTTACCAGGCCCAAGCTCGACTGCCTGTGATATCGAGAAGTCGAGAGCTTCATCAACAAGCTACGATTACAAGCTGAACGACTTCTCACCAAAATGGCGAACGGGTACGTGAGCAATTATGTTATGCTGCTCAATCTACCCCTACTGTGTTCGAGAAGTCGATGCTAACTTATGATGACTATAGCTGGAGCATTCTCATCGGCCTCGTTGTAGTCCTCCTTGCCTGCGCCGCGGGATGGTTCCTCTCACCTAAAGGAGAAACGCAGACGTACGTCCCCTCTACGTCCTTCGTACCTGCGACAGGGCTATGGCTGGAGAAACTTGTGTTGTTGTGATGACTCGCTGACTTGTACTAGAATCTGGCGAAGCTCTCTCATCCTCTCCTTCGCAAGCTGTTACATTATGTGGGGTACGCATCTCCCCCTTTCTCTCGCGGACCTCATACTTAGCATACGCCTTCCGCATTACTGTTTATATCCGAAGGCAGATGTCGGTGCTAATGCTTCACAGCGATTACGTTCTTAGCACAATGGCATCCGCTCATCGAACCGCGAGCTGCCGGCCTCAGAAAACACGCTGTATACGAGAATTATCGCCCTGCCTAAGGATCGAGGAAGGCTATAGTGGAGAGTTGCATAGGTGTACATTTTAGGCGTTGAGGTTGGGGATTCGGATAGGCTTCAGATGCCATGTATTTGATATCGAATAGGAAGAGTAGGCCAGCATGACACCTGATAATTGCCGGAATCAAAAAGGATGCCGAATTAAATGGTAAATGTGCTATTCGCGTTGAAGGCCCTTGAGAACGCAAGTGATCGGTGTGCAAGGAGTTGAGCAACTCACAGCATTAGCACTCACCAACGCCCCGACTCCAGACATCTTCTGTTCAACATATCAATGAGAGACTGCATGCATATTTCCTTGCTAGCCTAGGCCTAGCCTACCACCCCATTCCCTTCCTAATTCAACCAAAGCCCAAAGCGCCTTGCCGTCCGAAGCGACTCCAGAGTCTCCCACAGTATCAACACCGTCCAAACCCACCACCCAAAGTATACCTCGTCCTACCATCCATCTGCTAATAGCCCCAACCGTAGCCAATATTGCGGCAGTGCCATACCCGCAATCCAATAAAATCTTCAACGCCTCCACATTATTTGCAACGACCGCCCATCCTAGAGACCTAGCTGCTGCTGGCACATCATACTCCCAAATGACCATCAGAATTGGAAACAACTTCGTAGAAGAGGAGACAAGCAGCGCCGTGCTCACAGAGTTTGGTCGGGGATATCGCGGGATAAAGCCAAAGAGGACAAGTGGTGAGAAGGGAGAAGACGTGAGAAAGCGGATCGAGAGATGGAAAGCTAGTGTTGAGAGAGCGCATAGAATAAGGAAGAAGACGTATTGGAATACTATGGGTTGTTGCGCTAAGAGGAGGAAGTTACTGTCGCTAGGCGAGTTGGCAGAACTGGAAGTTTGCTTCTCGATGCGCGCCCAGGTCAGATAGACATCGAAGAGAAGGAGTAAGATCCCAAGGCGTATGATAGAGGGCTGGCAGAACATCAGCAAAGGGTATATAGGGAGAAGTGTGGGGTCTTGACATCAAACTGGTCCTGCTCTCGCATCAAAGTATTATGTAGAAGATGTCTATAGACCTTGGAGAGTTAGCATAGCGTGTTCATATCACGAAGCTCTACATACTTGCGGCTTGATCAAAACTAGATCAATAAATAATACCACAAAATCATGCTCTACATACTTGTCACAGAACCTGCCACAGTTCTTGCAGACAGTGAGCCGTACTCCGTGGCCACTGGAGCGGTCATCGGCGCCCGAGTATTCCGTGTAGAGCGTCTTGACAGGATAGCGACATTCTATGCAGATTGGCATCGCATCTAACAGGATATTGTAGATGTTTTGAGGGGCTCCGAGAGAGAAACATCATGGATAATGTGGAGTGCTTCTGCGGCTCTAGATTTTGGGAGCAGCACGGGAAGACGCGTTGGAGTCCGTGCACAACGAACGTCGTCTCACTTCAAGCTTCCTTGGAGTTTTCAACCTCATGTAGGATTACTATGACAGCAAAGTCTCAAACATTTGAATTCCCTAACCTTGTTCATCGAAGCGCTCATATCCATTGAAGGACAGATCAAGTGACTGTACCATTCTTGGCCACTCTACACACTGCAGAACAGAAGCCAACATACGCGCTGTGCCATTCAACGCACGCGTTACCCCCGGAAGACCTTTGCACTTACCATCTACTTGAGACTCGCCATTACTAGACGACGCGATTCTCCCAACAACCAAAGTGCCGAGGCTTGGATTATTTTCCAGAAAGCTCCTTCAAAGCCACGGAACAGTGACGGAAATTCGCCGAGACCTGTCTAAGAAGACGCTCGATCAGTGTAGCTTTCGGCCATTCTGATCTCAAGCATAAACTTTGATCATACAGAAACACCATGGCGAGTGGAAAACGCAAAATTAACGTTGTGGAGCCACTGTCTAAACCTAATCACAAAAGGGCGAGGGGCAGAACGAGCTCTTCCGACGTAGATGAAGACAAGAACCCCGACTCATCCCGTCAGGCATCTTCTAGACTATCAAATCACTCAAATCATAGCTCAACAAATGCCCTGATCTTACAGATGCAAGCCGAAATAGCTCAATTACGACAACAACGGGAACATGATCGTGCACGTGTCCAGAGTGCTCTAGATGCTCAGAACAACCGTATTAAGGTTCTTCAAGAGAATTTTAACGAAACACCGCAGGTTCAGGCACAGTCGGAACAGCCTTGTGCCTCTGCTTTCGATGATGAACCGTCGAATAGCAGCGTAAAAAGCGAAGTCAGCGATTCTGAGAGCGAGGAAGATAGATCGGAGACGTCTGACATCTATGATGTGTGAGTTATATGGAATCATTACCTACTTATCGAGTTAGCGCATTAATGAAATACAGTTCTCCTAAGCCAAGACAAAGACTATCACCCAACCCCCAAGACCACCACTTTGAGAAAGACCCAACCAAGTCTTGCTGAGCTTACTCGAAAGACGTTCACGCTCTATGAAGGTATGCGAATGCCTAGTGTGATTGAGCGCCTTGCTCCTCTACGTAATGTGCGGCTGCCAGATCAGCCAAACGAAGCCTTTTCTTTCAAATTCCTGAAGAAGGTCTTTGGAGGAACTGCTATGACAAAAACTTGCTATGTTATCCCGCCAAAATCCCGCCAGGGTCGACTATTCCCCGACGATCCGCGTTCAAGCTGCTAAAACCTGATCACGATCCCCTCTTACCACGACTGCCAGGACAACACGGTGCTCAACTCTCATGCATCTATGGAGACGATGACATTCAAATAACCACATTCCCTGTCTTCATTCACCGCACAGGAGAAGGTTATCGTTACTTTGGGCATTACCGAGAACCTCGTGATTCCGACCTCGTCAGCGGCAGTGAAATGATCCAGGTCCCTCCCCATGTCAAACAGTATTGGGCTGATCAGCTTGGAAGAAAGAACAGTGACCGTACGAAGTCTCGCAAGATTTTAGATGCTTTGATAGGTCAATGGCCGCAAACGGCGCTTGGCTGGTTCAGAAAAGGCAACAACACTATTATAGAGTATCAACCTGGTCTTGTGCAAAAGTATGGCGAGGCCGTGATGCGACCTATAACTGATGAGGAGGCTGAAGAGATTGAAGAATCAAGTATCCTGGAATATTTTGAGAGAGTGAGACTTGCTGGAACTCTAGACTGCCCGAAGTACATTTGCTAAAAGGTTTCAGGCTGACTTCGACAAAAAGGGCACCATTAGCCTTTGGTACGAGTATCTTGAATGTGTTGCTTATGACAAAGACTTCTACCACAAGCTCGTCTCGAAGAAGCATGAGCTCGAGCCACCTCAGCAAGCATAAAGCGTAATCGCCATCACTTCAAATAAAGAAGAGCTTTGGGATGCATTTCTATTCTGATTTCTGGGTACCTCGTTGGTTCCTATATTTTCCGGTTGTCAATTATACCTATCATTTATTCTTTCAAAATCACTTCCGCAAACTTTGGGTTCATGTCGAACAGATAACTGTCATTAGTAGCTTGATGACGATGGCGACATGCCTCTTCGGCAAGAAACTGGCGGAACCGATGCCGCATTGAGTCCAAACTGTCTAAGCCTTAGTCTTATATCATTGTTTGAGGAAGCCCGCCAGTTGCTCTCACACAACCACTATTCGAGTATCAAATAATATGCTACTGTCGCATTCACAGGCTTGTGAGTATACTTCTTTGGCTGGTCTAAAGAAGCTATTCGAAGACTGCTTGTGGATAATTACTTCGTCTTCCTTGCTGAATTGGTTGATCGGTATCCTTGGTCGTGTGTTTAGGAGTGGGACTATCCCAATGACTTCTGTGCTTCCATGGGATATGACTTCCACATCTCCTATCATTGTATCGCCGTGGTGAGCAGTGGTTTGTCTTCTGCGGTGGATACCTGTATGACGCTCAGGTATTTTCGGCACCGCCATGGCTTCGAGCTTGTGGAGCTCGATAAGGGAAGATTGTGCTTTGCTGGGAAAGGGGGAGTTAATGTCATTCTTTTCAAGTTACTTGTCCCTGAAAAAAAAGAGGCTTGTTCTCATCGAGGGTAGGACAGAGCTTGTGTTGGCCTGCAACTGTCGTGGTGAGAAAGGGGATATTCCTGGAAGCGTTGAATTTCTTTTTGCAAGGGGGAAGACTGGCAGAAGTGACGAAGAAGTATTGCAGCACAGGAACTTAAGTCATCTGAAGACGCAACACACACCGCTGAAGAAGCGTTGATTTCGGAGGTGTTTACATCTAAGAGAAGACTAGCTTGGCTATCATTGATCATTGGTAATCTTATATTCATAATCTCTGATACGCATACCCCGCATTCATGTCTTCCGTAGGCAAACTAAGAGCTAATTCAACGCCTAGCTCATCCGTCCACACTTTCCAGAATAGGCTACAACTTCGCCGACTTGTCTACCAATTTCCTCGTCATAGTCCTCCTCTGGATATGGTCCTCATTCCGATAGCCGTTTTGATGCTACTTTGATAATCATGAAAAGGCATGTGGTACATAGCAGGTGCCATTCATCGCGACCTCACTCGGTTCAGAGTGCATTGCTCCGAATAAAGGGACCAATCGCTTAAGGTTCCGTTTCCGTATATATTGCAGCAATTTCAAGCTCGAATCAGGCATTTCAAAATAGAGCATTTATCCTCGTTCTTCGCATATCGCTCATCGTACTTCGTATTCAATCTATTTTGTAGGGATTACGCGTAAGAATTAATATGTTTGCGACCAAGGAATTATTTCGCTTAGGACCATATGAAAGCTTGGTTGGTGTTTCCATCTGGAAATTTCCGCCCGGATCATTGAACACCCTATCCGGTAATACACTGCACCCCCAGAAGCGTTTCTACCCCATCTTTTCTCCCCGCTTCCCCACGCAAAGGCCTTGGCTTCTCTTTTCCGTCTAGTTTCAAACGTCGGACCTCAGCTTGGTAATCGATTCAAATATTGAGGTTTGAGCCGAGGGATATATCATCGTGAGTACGAAAGCAATGAAATATCCAGAGTGCGGATGACGGGAAACATGCTCTGGAAACGGAGGCAGTCCATACCTGAAGACGGACGGAGTACCGTCCATGTGCTCAAGTGATATAAAGCGAAGCTGGTGTTTTCTTGTCTTTGTCGTCTTTACACCCACTCTTTCGGTTAGTTAGTGATTCGACATCTCCTTCACCATGTACGCCTCAAGAATGCAATTCCTCGTCATGGCGATCTGCCTCCTGAGCTCAGTCTTAGCACAGACCAAGCTCAGGGTCAGTAAGTAAAAGCTAAACCTTATTTTCACCCTATCTAAACACGTATTGACACCCTTACAGTGCCTCTTGGAGACAGTATCACGGAAATTACTTGCTGGCGTGCCATGGTATGGGATAACCTGACGACCGCCGGCCTTGCCGACAAAATCGAATTCGTCGGGTCCTCAACGACCAACTCTCAAAATTGCAAGGCTACCGCCGCAACCTGGGATCACCACCACGAGGGACATTCCGGCTTTCTTGCCATCGACATCGCAAACAAGGATCTGACGGGATGGTTGGCATCCGCAAAGCCCGATGTGGTGATGTTCATGCTGGGAACGAACGATGTCAATGGGCGACACAGCACGGCTGATATCATGGCCGCCTACACGAAGATGGTTACAGAGATGAGAGCCAGCAATCCAAACATGAAGATTATTGTGAGCCATTCTTCTTCCTCTATATCAAGTTCATCACTCCACCAACGTTTTCTCTTCACCTCATCTGAACGGAAACGAGAAGTTATTACTAAATAAAATATCTTTAGGTCGATCAAGTGATTCCCCTACCCTTTTCTAACACCGGGATCGTAGCGATCAACAACGCGATTCCGGATTGGATCACTGCGACTTCCACGACCGCATCTCCCATCGTGATGGCAGATTGTTACACCGGGTTCCCGAGCACTGACTTGCGAGATGGAGTTCACCCGAATCTGGCTGGAGATGCGATTATTGCGTCAAGATTGTCGCCAGTTTTGATCACTGTTATCAAGTCGGCTTTAGGTACCACTACTGCACGAGAGTTTGTCGCTTAATCGGACGGAAGGAGGATAGGAATAGGGTGAGGCGATGGGACATGAGAGATACTGGGCTGTATATAGGAAGAAACTGGGCTTATTTACTTGAAGACCGTACATAGGTTACGATATCCTTTCTTACATGCTCTCCTTGCCCCTCGAATCACGTGCAGTTCTCGGCTTTGGAAAGGGGGAAATTTAGAAAATTATCAACGTCCTCTGGCAGCAACCTCGCTAAATTCTAGTTGAATTGCCCCTGAGAGCTCGTTTGTACTTCTAGGTACGATCGAGACAAGTTATATTGCGAAATACCTAGTTGAAGATACATAGTCTCCTGTTTATTTTGTGTATCGAGGTCCCCAGTAGGTCATCATCCTAAACTTGCAAGTATACATAGCTTAAAAAAAAATAGGAACCCAGGTCTTGAAATTATATAGGATTCCAACACGACCAATTGTGTATGAACTTGAAACTGTCAACGCTAGCTAGTCAGGCATCGCTTCCATGTGCTGTGACGATCGACAGGGACGTTGAACATTCTCGTCGTAAGCTCATCCAATTACAGCAAAGGAGCCTTCGGAGACATATCAGACACCGGAGACATAACCATTCAAACACAAATCCGTATAAAACAATCCAAAAAATACCCTATTAAATCTCAACTACAACAAACCAACAAAAGTCTAAGCTGTGGATATCCTACCAACAACCACCATGCAAGCCATCCAACTCCAAACCAAAGGCGGCCCAGCAATCTTCATCAAAGATCGACCCATCCCCAAACTCCCCAAAGACTGCCTCCTCATCAAAACCGTCGCCGTTGGACTCAATCCCCACGAGATACTCGACATCTACCCCCCATACGCCATCTCGGACCCAGGCGGTTTACTAGGCTGTGACTACGCGGGAATCGTCGAAGAAGTAGGATCAGAAGTGAAGCGAGCTTTCAAGAAAGGCGATCGAGTATGCGGCTGCACGCGCCCCAATCCTTTGCAGCCCGACTGGGGAACTTTCGCGGAGTATGTTATTGTGGTTGGTGATGTGCAGTTGCATATTCCCGAGAGTGTGAGTTTTGAGGATGCGGCTTCGTTGGGAGTCACTGTTTTGACGACGGGTGCGGTTTTGGTTCGTGGTCTTTGAGGTTTTGAGGTTGAGAGGGTGTGCTGATTCAGTACTAGTATGATACTTTGGGGATTGAAATGCCGCCTGCGGGTGATGAGTCGAGACGCCGGATCTTGATCTATGGTGGAAGTACGTCGATGGGTCGGATGATATTGCAATTCGCTAAACTGTAACTTGATTTCCCATTTTTAGGAGATGGTTCTTCAGCTAATATCATAACAGTTCGAACTTTGAGATCATCACGACTTGTTCGTCCCGCAATTTCGACATGGTGAAACAACTAGGAGCTGGTCATGTCTTCGATTACAGTGATCCGAAAGCACCAGCTGCTATCCGCTCACTGACGAAAGACGATCTCTCGCTCTGCGTAGATTGTTTCTCAGAGCAAACTAGCTATGAATTTTGTTCGCAAACTCTAAGCAGTGGTGCTACTTATGTATGTCTTGGACCGGTCCAGCCAGATCGTCCAGATCTCGATTTTAAGATGTGTATGGGAGTGCTATATTTCAATGCACCGTTTGCGTTTGCGGGTCAGACAATGGAGGCCCCGCCAGGAGCTTTTGATAGCGCTGTGAGGTTCGCCGAGGTGGCGGAAGGGCTACTCGCGGAGGGAAAGATAAAGCCGCATCCGACGGATGTTAGACACGATTGTTTGGCGGGAGTATTGAACGGGATCCAGGAGCTGAAGGAGAAAAGGGTGCGTGGTATGAAGCTTGTCTATTTGCTCTAATGACAGCTTAAGGATCGAGAGTTTAGAGTATCTGAGTTGGGCTTGTTGTTTCCCCGTCGAGTGAGTTGTTTATGACTTGCAACTATAAAACGCGCTTTAAATAATGAAAATAAAGTAATGTCTGTCTTCGAATTTGATAGTTTTCTAGGAAGTTTCCACAAGCTCGATTGGCATCCACTTTCAGTACAGGCCAAAAGAGGTTTTTTCGGTCTAAAAAGGATTAATTATCCTTTCATCGGAACTGCATTGTGCCTGAGAGTTATCCTCTCAAAATCTGCTTAAAAAACGCCTCTAAATGCATGCTGGAAGTTATTTAAGACATAGTAGAGTGCTAGATTATCCTCTCAACAAGTTCTCTAGCTGGTCCATGGACTTGATTCTCATATTCCCAACACTAAAATCGACACATTCTTTCTCACAATAGTGAACCGTCAATACCCCACACTTCATAGCCGGCTCAACATCTCGCTCTTTGTTATCACCTATATATGCCATGTCCGCGGCTTTGATATCGAGATGATCAAGTACTTTCTCAAACAAGCCATCGACCTTGGACACGCCGAAATAGTTTGTGGTGGCAAGATAGTCGACCATGTATCCAAGTTCGAGCTTCTCAAGAGTCCATTCTTGAGCATCCTGCGGCCCTTCGTTGATGATTAAAATCTTCTTTCCAATGGATCTGAGATATGAGATTAGACTTTTGGCTCTAGGTTTCAGTTCGAGTTTCCCTTCCAGAGACATCTTGTAGGTCGAAGCAAGCGTATCAGAAAATTTGAGGGAGCTGTAATTGAGAATATATCTAGCAGAGCAGCAAACCGCGCCTTGCGATATTCATCGGAGATTTTGCCATCCGTAAATGCCTCCGCGGTTTTGAGTGCTAGAATCCTTGAATATTCCTTTTGCAGATCGCCGATTGAAGCGTGGTATGCTCTTGCTATCTGAAGCAAAGTCTCCCGGGACGCAGACTTGGATGCCTTGCGGAATTCATGAAGTGTGTCGTCTAAATCAAATCCAAACCAGGTCTTTTCCAGAAGAAGTTCTCGGATTTGCTGAAGATCGCTAGACCCGCTCTTGTCGACACAGATATTATCTAGCTTGTCAGCCATTCGGGCGGGCTCTACTAGCTTCTTCTCGCAATCGACGCCGTATATCCCTGCTCAAGAAGTATGTATGATGGCCGATAGCCTTAGTGTTTTGGTTGCACACACGGCTTCGGATGAGTCGATAAATAGACTACTATTGAAGAAATAAAATACGTTTTACGTCGATTTTCGAGGATAAATTTTGAGAGTACGCGGCAGATTAGGAAATTTTAAAAAGAATGGTGAAATAAAACAGTACAAGGAGCTTTAAGTCAAGACGCGGTCCACTTCGGAAGACCCGCTTAGCGGCCCGTCCCGACAGCCGTATCTTCAAGGGGAGCACAACCGAGAGCCGCGACAAAGCAGCCGATTGGAGTACAGAACGAAGCATAACCTTACCTACCTACGATCGCCATGTGCTGGCCGAACGCGAACGCGAGGTTAGATCTTGATCCCAAGCTCATTCGCCAGCCATCCATCATCTGAACCACTACCGTGTGAGCTCCCAGATCCCATTGGCTCAGGCTATCTGCGATAGGATCTTACTAAGATGCTGCTTCGCACACGAGTTTCCTTGCTTGCGACTTCTAGAGAACCAGGATTTGGACCAAGCAGGAGTAACAGATTCAGGATCCGCAAGATATCCTTGTGGGGCTTCGACACTAGAAGTCGTAGGACAGACGATGAGATATCCTTCTTAGAGTCTTCGTACATATATCGCGATTGAGCGCTCTCTTCTTAGGCAATCCCCCCTCCGCAACTATATTGTGTATCAAGCTTAAACGGTCAGCATGAGACTCCTGAACACCTCAACATTGCTCTTTGAGGAATTCCTCGGCACCGACATCCCGGCCTATGGAATTCTCTCCCACACATGGGGCGAAGAAGAAGTGTCTTTCAAAGACATGACTACTGAGCCCTCGTGCAAATCTAAGAAGGGCTATGCGAAGATTTCCATGGCTTGCCAACTTGCCAAGGCAGACGATCTTCAGTACGCCTGGATTGATACCTGTTGCATCGACAAGACGAGCAGTGCCGAGCTTTCAGAGGCTATAAACTCTATGTATCAATGGTACGAGAGAGCTGAGAAGTGTTATGCTTACCTAGTCGACCTGGAATCCAGTCCTGCGTGGCGGGAAAATCTAGCCCGTTGCCGCTGGTTCACTCGTGGCTGGACACTGCAGGAATTGATTGCACCTGCAGATGTTTATTTCTTCGATCAGAATTGGAACATGCTGTTCCGTAAGAGCGAAGGAATAGACGTCCTCTCAAGTATCACCGGAATTGACAAGGGCGTTTTGGGGGGCTCGCGATTATTGATGTCGATATCTGTTGCTCAAAGAATGTCGTGGGCTTCTCGACGCGTTACTACCCGAGTAGAAGATGAGGCTTATTGTCTGCTAGGTATTTATTTGTTGACCCGCTTGCTCAGAAATTTTTTGTAACACTTGCCAGGAATCTTCGATGTCAATATGCCCATGCTATATGGAGAAGGACGAAAAGCCTTCTTGAGATTGCAAGAAGAAATAGTTCGAATTTCTCCGGACTTGAGCATATTCGCATGGAAGGCTTCTAGTCCCCAGCCCATAGATTATGAAGGTCCTATCGCATGTTCCATCTTCGCTTCAGCGGCTGTTAATTTTGCTGAAAGCGGCTCCTTTGCCTCCGCTAACACTCACTCGACAAACGATTTCATCATATCGAATCAGGGCATTAAGCTTAACACGAGATTGGAAACGCTGGTTGACCCCAAACAAGAAGGCCGCCGATACGTTTTACCAGTTTGCAAGATAGACGACGGGACTCTTCTCGGAGTTCGACTCAGAAAATGTGGTGCGTCGCAACTAGTGCGAGAAGATCCGTGGGCTTTGGTTGAGCATAGCCTGTTGTTCCAACCGATGCAAAGCAGGATGATGTATTTACTGATCCGACTACCACCAGCGCAGTCCCCTAAGTATCTGGTTCGGGATATCGTCCTCTATACACGGTCGCGGATACTTCAGATTATCTTGCCGCCAGAAATTCGTGTCATGGATGTATGGCCTTGGTCTCGATGGGATTTAACGGACCAGGTATTTTTCGTGTCAGACAATCTAGCTGTTGACTATGCAGCTGCGAGAATCGGTGGCGTATTCAATGTTGCTACCAGCAACGGGAGGGTTGACTTTCGACTTGACTTCATGCTTTACAGCTTGCGCTGGGCGAACACTGGCTCAGAGCAGCCTCTCTATACCATCGTTCCCTGGAAGCCTTCCGATATCATCCTGAAAAGCTTCAACGACAATTTGGAGCAGTTCGATCTTCTTTCTTCCATGGTCGAGTATGAACTCGGCGCATATAAGATACCGATGTCTTCAAGCACATCATACGAGATAGCTGATTCGGATTACAGCATAAGAGTTTGTTGCAGCTCACACCTAGTCAACGATCCAACAAAATGTGCTGTCCCGTTCTGGAAGCTGGAATTGTCATGGACTGCCGAAACGACTGCCGGTTGACAGACCACTTAGCGATCACAAATTTATTGTCAATCCCTGAAAGCCACTACCAGCTTCTTACGGTAGGAAGTCATGAACACGGCTTGTCCACAAGCACCCATCGCGAGTTGTCTCGGAAATTCAGCAAGAAAGCTGGCCTAAACCGCATGTTGGCCTATGGGTAATACCACAAAAGCACTCACTACAGCAGTCAGAGCACCATGGAATACCACTTGATCGATGGATTATGCTCTGGAAGTAGGGGTGGGAATCACCATTGATCATTCAGCCGTTTTGAAAAGAAGACAATGTTCTGAAGACAATCAACATACGTCGCATACTCTAGTATCGACCGGCTAGGTTGTTTGTACAAAACGGCAACTTGACCATAGAATTGGCCAATGCAACGATAGGCAAATAAGAAGATCTAGAATGCTAGATAGGAGGCTAAGAATATTTATGAAGAGGACCTGATAAGGCTTCGAGCTTGTTTCCCAGGGGAGGAAGATCTTCAACTGAGACGTCGCAGCAAGCTAGGGCCACCAAGAGGAAAAGTAATGGTGTAGGCCACTTTTGGAAGGTCCATCTGGGATAGCCACAGCTATCAATTCTGTGCTCATACATGGAATGGAGCGACTACCGATATTTATAGAGTTTGAGAATCTCTAAACTTTTGCTTGAGGAAACTTGGAAGGCATACTCGATCGATGCACGTGAGAGCTGGTGGAGCGGTGAAGCTGACTAAGCAACTTTGCACAAATCAATTCACCGAAGCAGTCCCAGGAGATTCAGGATTGCCTTGTTGAAACTGAAAGATTGTCGACATATTTCTACCACGCTGGTGATATAAATACAAGTCAAGTATATATTGAAATTTGTGGAGCTGAATCCAGAACCAGTAAGAGGTAAGTAAAGTTACCTACTTACGGAGATATCTCCAGGGAAATCAAGTCAGTCAGTCTTCCGTCGAAATGAGTTCAGCCCCCACGATGCTGATCGTCCTGATAAGATACTAGAAGTCCAATAGCAAGTTTCAAGTTTTCTTCATACCACCTTCCGTTCTGACCACTGCATTCCAAAGAGGAAGTAAACATGCACTTCCTTCTTCCAGAACTGATCAAGTTGTCCAGCAAAAGACGAGATAACGGTCAGCGATCACGGATTAGGCATAGCTGCCCACCACCGTTCACATTCAAGCCACATGTCAAATTTCCATGATTTCTTGTTCCACCAAGCCGAGGTTGATCTACATCTCCCACTAAGAAACGGTCCAAGGCTCCTTTCCGAGTCCACCAAGGCCCCAAGATTCTGCAGATCTGGGGTAGCTTGCAGCCGCAGCATCGAAACGCTCTGAGGGCCAGGTCCGTCGGCGCCGCTGTCAAGTCTGATTTGGCTTCTGTTGCGCGGGTAGGCAGGGTTGCGGTAGGAGCGGGACGGAGGATGTAGGAACAAGGAGGAACAAGGAGGAACAAGATCTCGAGCTGGAGAGATAATCTGGAGATCTGGAGAAGGTGGGGAATACTGTAGGATGACGGATGCAGGCCGTTTCATGGGGGAAGGTGGAATTGGGCCTGCGTCTGCGTGCCATGTCCCAGGCACTTTATTTTTACCAAGCACCACACCAGCTACTCCTTTCCCTCTGTCGCCTCCTCTTACTGATCTGGACTGTGCTCTTACGAAGCAAGCTTCACGATCCACCAGATCCGGAACTACGTCGCATGCGATTACTGTACGCGGGTATCTGAAGAAGTTGTGGACGAGATCGATGCCTCAAGGACTGCTTGGTTTTTGTTCACTGCAAGCTTGTGCCTCGTCTCATGATGGTTGCAATGCGAGCCTAGAGTTACCCAGCAGGACCAGCGCCGGCTCTTGATATGCCTTGTTGACCGCCTCCCACGCAGATCTGCAGCGCTACCATCTGCTCCTTCCCCCTTCCCTCTAATCCAGGAGTACGTACTTCGTTACTTCGTAGTATTCCTCATCAACTGGATGCACCGGCTGCAGGGTCTGTCGGTCGGAATATCGCATCGTGTTCCCATCCCGAGAACTCCCATACGTTGAGGTTGGAAGGGACTTCGCACAGTGACTCGGGTTCAGCTCCCGTTGATGCTGGGGCATTAAGTGTAGAAGCCCTCGTGGTCTCTGGTCTCTCCTCCACATCCCATCAACACCCACGCTCACATCCTGTAACCACAATCGCGACCACTTGCGAGTGCATGCATATCTGTAGGAGAATTGAAGCTGTGCGTGACCGCCTTGAATGTACCTGCTACCTGCTAACAATCCCAGCAGCGGCTTACAGGTGATTCGCTTAGGACGGCGTCAGAGAACGAACGGGCAGCAGCCTCGAATTCGAACTTGGACGCAGCCCAAGTCAACGACCCTTTTGCCATTCTATACCACGCGAGCACTCGAGCGCAACCATCCGCGGACGAGCGCATGCGCATGTCAAGAGCATAGGAATCGAGAGTTCTCTGGCGATGGCGTCCTCCGAGTCTCCTGCGCAGCCGCGTCCTGCGTATGCTGCACCCGCAGCAGCAAATGGACCGCCTGGCACAAATCCCATGCCTCCAAACCAGCAGGCGGGCCACCCATCTTTCCGCAGGTTCGTCTCGAGGATCTGCACCTGGTTATGAGAATATACTGACAAGAGCGAAGACAACGAGCGTCGCGCGCATGTGAAGTTCGTTAAGTTCCAGACCCTGAAGCACTGCATTGCTTTTATATGAGTTCTCTCTGCCTCGGCACCTCGGCGGGGTCTTGTAAGAACTTTGCTAATCATCACCATCATCCAGACTTGTCATGCCAGGAAGGTCCGATGCGATGCCGCAAGCTTAGGGGTGCCCTGTACGAATTGCGTCGCATTCAGCATAGAATGCAAGATCCCGACCCCAAAGAGGAAGAAGACAACGACGGGCAAGGCGAAGGATTCGGATAGTGACCGCGGCGAAGGCGTCGACGAACATTCCCCTCGAAATGACTCTCCCGGTAATGGTCGGAGCACGAGCGTCTACAATACTCAAGATGGGACTCCTCCGACGTCTCTTACCGAGCAGCATTACAAGGTCCGCCAAGATGACGAAGGGACGTATGCTCAATTCATGAAGCCGAAGTTTACTCGAGCTCCTATTAAGGAGGCTGGAAGAGTGGCATATCTGGGAGAATCCTCGAACTTAACTCTGCTGGTCCATGATCGCCATGGAACAGCAGACGTGGTACATTATCCTCTGCCTGAAAATGTCAGAGGCTCCCGAGCCAGGTTGACCGAGTTGGACAATGTGGAGATTGATATCCTGCACCAGCGAGGAGCATTCTTGCTTCCACCAAGGTCTTTGTGCGATGAACTCGTTGAAGCATACTTCAAATGGGTTGCTCCGATCGTCCCAGTCATCAATCGGAATCGATTCATGAAACAATATCGAGACTCGAAGAACCCACCTTCGCTGCTTCTCCTGCAAGCTATCCTTCTCGCAGGATCTAGGGTCTGCACAAATCCTCAGTTGATGGATGCCAATGGATCCACGACTCCTGCAGCACTGACATTTTACAAACGTGCTAAAGCGCTTTATGATGCAAACTACGAGGATGATCGTGTGACCATTGTCCAGGCTCTTGTGCTTATGGGATGGTACTGGGAAGGCCCGGAAGATGTCACGAAGAATGTCTTCTACTGGAGTAGGGTAGCTACTATCGTCGCTCAGGGCTCTGGCATGCATCGGAGTGTAGAAGGATCTCAACTCAGTCAGGCCGACAAGCGATTGTGGAAGAGAATCTGGTGGACGCTCTTTACGCGTGATCGATCAGTAGCGGTCGCTTTGGGCCGTCCGGTACATATCAACACGGATGATTCTGACGTGGAAATGGTATGTGAAGAGGACTTCATCGAGGATGATAGCGGAGGTCCACCTGAATATCCCCCAGATCCACTTCATGTACAGTTCTTCCTGCAGTATGTGAAGCTGTGTGAGATTATGGGTCTCGTTCTCTCTCAACAATACTCGGTTGCATCCAAAGCTCGGCGCCAGAATGCCATCGACCTTACCCATAGCGATATGGCACTCGCCGATTGGCTACAGAACTGTCCGAAAGAAGTTTATTGGGAGATGCCCAGACATCACTTCTGGTCTGCGTTACTGCATTCAAACTACTATACGACTCTTTGCTTGTTGCATAGAGCTCATATGCCACCTGCCTCAAATTCGAGAAGTGGCGCCTTCATGGATGATGGTGTCTACCCATCTCGTAACATCGCTTTTCAGGCTGCTGCTATGATTACATCCATCATCGAAAACCTTGCCGCACATGATGAGCTTCGGTATTGCCCAGCCTTTATCGTTTATAGTCTGTTTTCGGCACTCATTATGCACGTGTACCAAATGCGATCCTCTGTCCCATCTATAGTACAGGCAACGCAAGAGAGAATCCGCATCTGTATGGGTGCTTTGAAGGACGTCTCGAGGGTCTGGCTTGTGGCTAAGATGGTCTATACTCTTTTCGAGTCTATCTTGGGGAACAAGGTCCTCGAAGAAAGACTCCAGAAAGCTGCTGGCAAACGCCACAAGAAGATGGCCCAGAGTATTACTCAAGGACTGAACCAGGTCACCAATCAGGTCAAGCGTGAAGACTCATCGGGAAAGCGCAAGTATGATGACATGGCTCTGGATTTTAATGTCAACAATGGACCAGCTCCACAAGAGTCCTATGAAAGATCTCGACCTCAGACACCAAGCCATACCCCAGGACGCGAGATGGGCCACAACATTGCTCCGATGGCAGCTCCACCTGTCACGTCTCCAAATTCGAGAGCTAATCAAGACACCTTTATGGGCGGCTCAAACTCTCGTCCACATACCCGGCCCCCGACGCCCTTCAATCCATCATTCTCTGTTCCTGCGACGCCACCGGATTTGTATTTGGTCACTCGAAATTCTCCCAACCTGTCCCAATCCATCTGGGAGAACTTTCAACCAGATCAATTGTTCCCTGAAGGCTCGACCAACATCCAGACCAATCAATTTTCGCCACAACAAACCCATCATAACCTCGATCCAAACTTGATGCCTCATGTAAACCTCAATCAGCCCATGCCAAATCAAGGTCAATCGGCTCAGCTGCCGCAGAGGATGCGTGGAGGACCAAGCAGCAGCCCTCCTCAGCCAAACATGCTCCAGGCCGGTATGGGCTACCAAGTCCAACCCCAGATGTGGCAGAGTGGATTTGATCCCGCACTCCAGGATGCGCAAGGACATAGCCCGAGCGATACTTTGAGCAATACTTCTGCTCAAGCTGTACCTATGACTATGAATGTCGAAGACTGGTAAGTTATCTAGATATATGTGAAAGTCCCACTTCTCAGACTAATTTCTTCAAGGTTTCAATTTTTCGGAATCAACGGCGATCTTAGCGGCATGAACGGCGATGTTCCTCTGGCTTAGTCCCTTTCTCATCCCCCACGATGTTATCAAGCGGCGTTTTTTTTATTCATCTATCTATTAAAATTTGGCTGGGCTGGTTGGGAAGGGAGGCGTGATAGCGTTTATTAAAAGCCAGAACTGACTGGTATCAAGTATATCATCATGTAAAAATACTCTTGACGAAGGGGAATATTGGGAATGGAAAGGTCAATCAATCAAAAATGGACGTTTTCTTCACACACACTCACTCACTCACTCATTCACACATAACCTTTATCACATTAGAACTACATAAATTGAGCATTGGTACTTGATATCCGTATCCTGAGTATGCAAAGTATCTAGGGACTTAATTCTTCTATCGCACGCACATGTGTACCGTTGCAATTGAGGCTGAATACTCACGCGGAAACGGTAATGGGGACGGGTCCATAGCAGGCCAGCCAGGCCAGGCGTCTGTCTGGGCAGCGGGCGGGCGCTAGAGCCGCCTGGAGAATGACGAAGCGAATGGAAGGAAGGGAAGGGAAGCCACCGTAGCCCGTTCCATACATACCTTACCATACCATACCATACCGTACCGAGTCAGATCGCGGAAATCCATCAACGAACGCCTTCTTCCTGTTAGATACGCAATTACGAAACGTACTGGTCTGGTCTGGTGCTTTAGGTGCGGATTCGATTCATTGCACACGCACGCACGTACGCACGCACGGGATTATTGGGTGTGGGTATTGTGGACGAGTTGTTTGTTACGATCAGGACTGGATAGGATAGGATTGGATTGGAGAGGACGCAATGATTGTGGGATAGAGGGAGGACGTTTGATGATTAGGAGCTAGCTTTGGACTTATATTTCGATTTGAAGGAAAGAAGGGAAGGGAAGAGGAGAGGAGAGGCATGCAGACTCGACTCCCCAGCGGAAGGAAACCCGCGTACATCCCACCACCATCGCCATCCTATCCTATCCTATCCCTCCACCAGCACTGTGACCCCTCCCTCCCGCCGCACTGGAGGAGAGAGGGACAGAGACAGAGACACGAATCATGATACCTTCATCTTCGACTACGACGAACGCGAGCGAGAACTTGGGTGTGGGGAATAAATTGGGCGTGGGTGTGGCTGTGGCAGGAGGGACTGGTGGGGACTCGAGTGTTAGGCCTAGGAATAGGAGGTTGGTAGAGACGGAGCAGGAGCTGGTTAGTACGTCTGCGACTAGCACGCCGGGAGGTAGTAGAGCCGTGAGTCCGATTCCGGCGAGGTTTCCGAGTCGGAGTATTGCGAGGACTAGTTCTGGCTCTGGGGCTGGGGCTGGGAGTTCGAATGGGAGTGGGAGTGGGAGTGGGAGGCCGATTGAGGGGTTTCTGGCTCCGTCGGGTTCGTCGTCGACGAGGAAGGGGGGTAGTTCGCCGGTTGGTGTGAAGGGGGGGTTGTGGGATCCGCAGGGGTGGATGAGTAGTTGGAATGCGTTGCAGGGACTGGCGAGCTCGGTGTTGGGGGGTGAGGTTGAGGATGTTGGGTCTGGGAGGGGAGGGAGTGTGGTGGGGAAGAAAGTTAGGAGAGAGGGGATGGGGAGGAAGAAGATTCCTGAGCAATGGGGACCGCCTGAGCCGACGACGCAGAGGCAGAAGGATGGTGGGATTGGCTGGGGGAGTACGGAGGAGATGCAAGCTGAGGTGCGAGCGAGGAAGATGAGGGGTGTGTTGGAGGGTAGAGAGGAAGAGAGGAGTATTCTAGATACGAACGGGAATTATAAACGCAGATCGTCGACCGAGGAACAGCGGCCTGGGAGTTCGCAGGAAGATGATTTCGCGCTGGTTTATATACATCATGTTCAGAAGCAGGATACCCTGCAGGGTGTGGTGCTGAAGTATAATTGCAAGCCGGAAGTGTTTAGGAAGGCCAATCGATTATGGCCCAACGACACGATACAGATTCGAGAAACGGTCGTCTTGCCGGTCGATGCCTGTGCGATCAAAGGTCGACCTTGCGAGGCTCCATCACCGAACATGCAAAATCAAGGAGTAGATCTCCTAGCGCCTACACCAGCAATCGAAGACCCTCCTTTCTCAAATGGCGATACATGGCTAGGAGCTTCATATTCATACAACGGGACGTCTGCAGAACGTCCCGAAGATGATGAAAATCCATGGATACATGTTAGATGGGTACTGCTCGACGCATCGCCCAACTCAAAACCTACCGAAATAGCGCGCATGCCACGGAAAACATTAGGATATTTCCCTCCGCGACGAAGAAAGAGTCAAGCTACACTGTCAACCGTCTCTACACCTCGCGGATCCATGGAATTCCCTGGAATCGCTCAGACTATATCACAATCCTCAAATGACATCCTAGGAAGCCCAACAGGCACGCCTCGTCGAACAAGCAATCTCGGTCCTCGACCTTCACAGCCTATAACTACCGTTGGAAGCTATTTTCCGCCTCAAAGACCCAGCACTCGTTCTCGCCGTGAAAGCGTGGGTGAAGCAGCGGATCGATTGGGATGGATGCGTGGCCCTGGCGGAGTTGGCACGTTCGCTAAAAATGTGAGAAGACCTGGCCCAGCTCAGGATGGATTGAATGCTTGGGCTAAGAAACATATTCCTGGTCTGGCAATAGAGGGTCCTTCGAGTTCAATATTGGGGGCGGAGACGGCTCATTTCGGGTTTGGGGATGAGTTGGCTAGTATTGCGGAGGGACCTGGGACCGTTAATGGTGCTGCTGTCGCTGAAACTGGAACCGGGTCTGGGATTGGGGCTTTGACGCCTGGTGGATTGGGGAATGCAGCTGCGGCGATCGAGGGTTGGGTGAGGAGACTTGCTACGAGAACTCCTGGCACACCTAATGGAGGAGGTCGAATCGAAACTCCTGATCTCATCGAACTGCTTGACGGAACAGGGAGTGATGATGGTAGAGGATTCGAATTAAACCCTGGACGCGTACGTTCCAGTACCCCTATTGGTACGGGCAGAGAAGATCTAGATGGCGTGCTTAGAGGACGAGCTACCGCGGCCGCGAAGGGCGGGAAGAGCGATTGAATTTATCGATTTATTTGATCCATTGAGCTAAGCTAGTACGAACAAATCTTATATGAGCAAGCATGAGATGGAGGCGCATTGGTGATGGCGTTTGGGATTTGGATGGGGTCTTCTGCTTCGATCGATGGGCAGGGCTTTGTATAGCTTAGCGTCCCTGAGCCTGGGTGTGTTGTGGGTTGTGGGTGCGTGGATTTGATAGATGGCTTAGCTGAGCGGATGCCTATTTTGCATTTTTCGAGTGGATGGGGAAGCGGCATATGATACAATGGGATAGGATTGGATAGGATAGGTTAGGATAGCGTGCCATGTTATTTTAAGTGAGAGAATGAGATGCAACACTAAATCTTGATTTGCACATTTCCATTCAAGTGAGCGCTATTTCTGATAGGCTTACTCTTGCCTGCTAAGACAGTGAGTGTATGTGCTATGAACAATTCCATGCAATATTAGCAACGACGCTATGTATGTTGTCTCTATATACTTTTCTTCCCATTTCCATTCCCATTAATAGCCACTAACCCCTTATCAGCATTCGCATCCATCACCACCACACCCCCCAACTCCCTCTCCTTCCCCACCTGCTCCACACTCTCCTCGACCTCCACACCCGCAATAAACAACTCACTAACCCCCTCCAACGCCGCCACAAACATACACAACAAACTCGCAATACAAAAATGACTAATCGTGCTCCCAATCTCCAACCAACTACCCTCATCCCTCACCACCCAGAAGAAATGCAACGTCATCACATCGCTGATGGCCATCACCAACATGAAGAGCGCGCTGGGCGCCACGCCGAGCCGTTTGTTGAGGATGCCCAGGTTGGCGGAGATGAGGGCGAAGGGAATCATGAGTTTGAGGATTAGGAGCGCGCCTTGTGAGAAGGGGTCGAAGATTGGGATGAGTCGGTTGACGGAGTCGAGGCTGAAGGCTGAGATGGAGGCGACGTTGCCGGTGGAGAAGAAGGCGGATTGGAGGAGGGTGAGGAAGAAGAGGGAGGTGCGGGCGTCGGAGAGGGTTAGGGAGCGGAAGGGAGAGGAGGAGAGTGAGGCCGGGATGGAGGGGATGGTGTGGCCGTTTGTGGTGGATTTGGTGGAGGGGATGGGTGTGGAGGAGACGTAGATTTTGTGCTCGAGGCGGACCCAGGTTATGAGCGTCACGCAGAATCCGAGGTAGAAGAGGCCCTCGTAGGAGATGGTGAGGATGACGAAAATGGGTGAGAAGGTTAGGAAGATGACCATTAGGCGGTGGAGGTAGTGGTTGTTAGGCTGTAAGCGGTGTAGGAAGGGCATTAGGAGTGGTAGCACTATTAATGGTCAGCGTGTTTCAATCTCATTTGTCTCGAGATCCGTACCCAAGACGATCCACCCAACAATCTGGTTTCCTCTTGGCAATCCTTGTTTGGCTTGCAGCGAAAGCGCACTCGATCTCGTGACAATCATTGCTAATACAATAAATCCAATCTACTAGTTGTCAGGAACACTTCTCTCATGGGATCAGTTGTCGTTGTCTTACCTGGACGCCAACTAGTGTACGCGATAAGCTGTCATCAGCTGGTGCAGCAGAATCTCCTGGTAATTTCGATTTTGCGAGCAACTTCTTCTCAAACAGTAGATACGCAATGCCGATAGCCACCATTAAGAATCCTCCGGACATTCTAGTGAACATGTTAGATAAACTCATGTAAAAGTTAAGTCCACTTACATGAGGGCAACATCTTCAGTCTTCATAGCCGGTAATAGTGTGAAAGAGCTCATCATAGCGCAAGCCACTGCCCAAGTAGCTACTAGCTCCTTATTCGCTTGTAGAAAGCCCATGCCATAAAACGCCGGCCAAAATGCTGCAGCCACAAAGAGCACCGAAAACACCTCCCGATGTGTATAACCCAATGCCTGCCACAATGTTAGCTATCGTAAGTAAAAGCGGATTAGATGACATACCAAAGATTCAATAAGCCCTAAGCCAGCGACAGCTTTCACAATAAGCATAATAGAGCCGCCAGCGGATGTTATATGCCCAAATAAAATTCTTTTGCCTTCAAGCAATGCTTTCCGCCGAGCGTAGACTTCCTCCCAGAAGCCTACAGGGAAGATGGCGTATGCATAATACGTGAGCGGCGATTTTGAGATAATGAAGGACGAGTAAAGCATTATTAGGATAGAAGAAAAGAATATTGTGCCAAAGAGGGATCTTGACGTTTCGGTCTTCCCGTGAAGAACATGGAGATCAATGACAGTTGTAAGAGCAAATGCAATCCATCCTAGATATCCGAGTGTGATTAAAGCTCGAAGGAATAGCCAGTCATATGTTTGGAGATATCGAAGACCCTGGAGAGCAACGTTGACCAGAATAGCAGTTTGCTTAATTGCCTCCTCGTGTTTTCCTTGATCGATAAGACCTCGAATGACAGAGAATCGATGTTCCACGGAATGAGCCTCATCGCCTAACGCTTTAAATGCACGATACCGAAGCTCGGTAGCCTTCTTTTGCTCCTCTTTGACCCGATATTGATCAAGAATACCGCGGGCGTTCGCCAAGAACGCCTCAGATTTTGCGGCAATATCACCCGACAAAAATGACAAGGGTAATTCTCCTACTGAATTGACTGGAAAATCGAGGCCAGCTAGGTATGCCATCAATGCGGCAACATCTGCTTGGGAAACATCATGTCTTGTAATGTGGTCCAATCCCCAGTCTGAAGATAACTCATCGTGACCTGGTGCGATCTTTCCTGGAGTCGTGACTGGCTTGGCGACCCCAGAACCCCATGCGATCAGAGGCGTCCGAGTATTGTCTGGATGACCATCACCATGACTTCCCCAGTCACTCATTCCGTGATCTGCAGTGAAAACAAAGGCCGTTTTGTCATCATTGTAGAAATTCTCAATGAGCGCCGTGATCTCCTTGACCCCTTCGTCCACAACCTTGAGATTATTCAGATATTCCTTTGAATATGGTCGGTAGCCATGTCCATTGGTATCTAGGCCTAGTAGATGTAGGAAGAAAACGATTTTATCCTGGCGCAAAGCAGCATCAAGAGTTGCATTCGTGGCCGCTTCTGCAAATAATGCCTTGACCCTGTCGAACACCCAGATATCCAAATGTACAGCATCCTGAGAGAAGTCCTCATCCTCTGCAGCATACGTATAAGCATCAACACGTCCAGGCACAGCACCCAATTGGAACATTGGCAGAATATCAGGACTACCCCATGACCACGTATGCCTACTTCTGTTGAAAACGCTGTCGAAGTTGACGGGGTTGAGTTTCCACCCTGTGGTCACCGCAGACACATCTTCGTAGAGACCCGCAATGAGCGCAACATGTCCAGGCCTCGATTCCGTCGGGACACGAGTATGCGATACACCAAAAGTTCCCTGCTCGAGGACGCGCGACCGCAGAAACGGAGCCAATGGCCTTGGGACCAAATCAGCCTCGTCCCTTGGATATGGCTCTGGGAAGGATTGGAAAGCTTTGTCCGCTCGAAGACCGTCGCCTGCAGAAGATTCGAATCAGCTCTATGCTAGAGAAGTATGCGCAATGCTTGGTGATATACCAACGTAGAGAACGAGACGTTTTGCTGGAGCTTCGACACCATTTGGCCTCTCCACCCCAAACTCTCGCATGCCAGAGACAATTGGACTAACGAAGTAAATGTCGAATATCGAGAAGATATACAACAAATGAAACGTGAGCGCAATGGCCAAGAAGCCAAAGCGGTTGACTCTAGTCATGGTATCAAATGTTGTTGATGTATTTCGTCTTCGAAGAATTATGGCCGTGTCGGCGCTCGAAAATGATAATTGCTGTGAAGCCTCAAGTAATCTGCTTCTTTAATTCATCTAATTTGTCAAAGGAGTGGCGCGTCCGTTGGGAGGACAGATGCATATGTGAAATTTCGTGGAAGAACGCGTCTCCGTCAGATTTGAGAAGTTTGAAGCCAAATTTTGGCCCGCGAATTGTCTATCAAGGTGCCAGCACGATGTCATTTTTGCCGAAACCACGCCAACGTTTCTATTTACGGATTTCGCGATTAGGGGTTCGGTAGACTCAGGGGTAATTTTGCAAAAGAAATTCACTTTTCTATTTAATACTGCATACTTTTTAATGCTGGTGCTACTCGAGATTCGCTCTTGCTAGATTGCTAGCTCTCAATTAAAATCTATCTAGCTGACCTGGGATCCGTTCTCTGTGCAAGTCACACCGCACAATTTGCCCTTCAGTAATCAAATAGGCCAATGCATGCTCAGAATTAATTCATGTGCTGTCATTAATAAGAAATTTGGGTATAACACCGACAAAACACTACTATGCCTCCAGGCCTTCACGCCTGGCATGATATCTGAGACTCCTAACTCCTGACATCCAACCTTCCAATAGCAATGTACTAATCCCACATAAATACTTAAACAGCTTTTTCTGTCAAGGCCTTCACAACCCGTGCGTAGAACTTTGCAGCTTGCGGTCGGGGGAACGTGATCTCGTCAACAAGATAATCGGGAAGTAGTTCTATCAGAGCTTTGTCTCGACTTGGATCTAGCTGAGGAATATAGTTGCATTGTGCATCATCGTAACTTTCAGCTGACTTCTCGTTCGCTGCAGCCAGTTTGAAGTGAAGGGCTATGATACGGTTAGCAGAGTTTGAGCTTAGTGTTTAAGGACGACTTACTGCCATTGCGGCCAGTCTGTATGCAATCGAAGACATCTTCATCAGATTCACGCTTAACACTGCGGATGATCAAGCCCGTCAAATCACTATAGAGATCTTCCTTTAATTGAGCTGCCTGCGCAACTTGCGCAGCTTCTGCGGAGCCAATCATGCGGATTCCTCCATTGGCTTTCATGGCGCTGCCAGGGACTTTTGAGTTTGCACTCTCTACCGATGCTGCAGCAGTGCGGTTTGCAGCTAGTTTCGTTGACAGGGTCTTATTCTCGGCTTGAGTTTCGCTCAGCGAGGTTGTCATCTGCTTGATCTGGGCCTGTAAATTTACCAACTCTGTATTTTGAGACTCTAGCTTCTTCTTTAGACTTCGAGACTCTTTTGCTAAAGCGGTCTGAGCCGCCACATCGGCTTTGAGAGACGCTATCAAGTCATTGGAGACTATTGTCGAGTCAACTCTTGTCATCAATAGGAGTCTCTAGACTTACTCTTAGTCTTCTCTTCGCTGTTCTTCTTGATTCGTTCACAATTCCTCTCTGCTTCCTTCAACCCAATCTCCCTCAAATCAGAGTATTTGAGCTGCAAATTCTCATATTTCTTGGTGACCTCGCCGAGTTTTCGCCTCAAAGCCGGGTCGTTCCTCTCTGTGTCGGATGCACTGCCAGCTCTCCTCCGGTGAGCAGACTGTTGACGAGGTCGCGATTGAGAACGCGGCCGAGCAACATTATGGGCCACCTTAGAAATCGTCTCTTCTATTTCTTCGTCTGCGTCATCAACTTCCATTTGCTGGATTTGTGTTTGTGTTTCCATGATGACCTTTTCCGGCGATGGCTCTTGAGGAACATCTTTTTTGACCGGTGCCTTCTTTTTCGTCATGCGAGACTTCACTATGGGAGCCACAGAAGTAATATCCTCGATGCTGTATTCTGTGCGTGATGTATCCTTCACAGCCTTCGATCGAGGAGCAGTTGCCTTCTTCTTCGTGGCTTTGGGTTTCGTCTGTTTGACCGCAACAACTGTTTCTTCCATTTCCGCATCCTCCATGACCAAGTCGTCATTGTGCTCGAAATCATCCACTTCCTCGGTCTCGCTGGCATACTGTTGATTGGTCTTATCCTTCAATGCTGGTCTCTTGCTCTTCACAGGAGCTGCTTCGTGCGCCTTGGCTTTGGCAACAAGGCGACCACTTGTTCGACGCGCTGGAGCCTTCGCCTTTGTTACTTTTGTTGGTGCTACTTTTGGTCTTCCACGAGCCTTCTTCAAAGGTGCCTTGTTTTCTGCTGCAGAATCTGGTGTCGGCATCGCGTCGACGAATTGAGGGTCGTCAGAATCCGAGTCGACTAGCCCTGACAATGTAGATTGCTTTATTCTCGGCATTGATTCTCGATATTTTTTGCTTGATGAGTTGGTACCGCGTCGCGTGCAGAAGTGGAACTATAGAGGTTGTCGCAAACGGTATTTAGTAGCCAATTGGTAGTTATAGAATTGCGATAAAGCCCGTTGTGCGATTCGAGGTTTTGCAATAGATGCACGCGATTTTCGACAGGGTTTGATGAGATAGGACGTGATTGTTGATGAGGGGAGGCGCGATTCGGATGTAAACAACAAGTGGGCAACAACGAGCGCGGCCTAAGGCTATTGTGGCTAGTGCGCAAATCTACATCGGCAGAGCCACATTTGTGGCGTAAATGTCTTGATTCTGTCCGAGGCCGCGAATTCGTGGTGACCATCTTTACTGTCCAATTCTCTGCCACTTCCTAGGGTCTGCTCTACAGTTATCGCATAGATTTCTAGACTGTTGTCACGATGGGAGATGGAGCGACCAGAAAGTATGGCCTGCTACAGGATCTTTTGCTCATCGTCGTCTCTGTGAGTTGTCCTATAATATCACTTCAGCCTTCTTGATAGCCTCGTAGAGCATATTCCTGACGTATACTGCAGAGCTTTTCTATGTACTACATCGCGAAAAGCGTGGTAGCCAGCCTGCCATTAGGGACTGATCCAGAGAAGGAACAGCATGAGCAAGCACGAGTAAAAGCTACTGCCAACCTTCGCAGGATAGGCAGGACACGAGACGAAGAGGACTCGGAAGATGATTCGGGGAGAAATACAGATAGCTCGAGGCGGCCCCGGAAAGAAGACTTCGATTTGGATCAATATGAGAGCCAGATTGCGATGGAGGTTGTGGCTCCTGAAGATATTCCGGTTGGATTTGATGGTATATCTTCATGGTCAGCATGTTGCTGCAAGTGCTAATAATTACTAGATATTGGTGGTTTAGAGGATATCATCGAGGAGCTCAAGGAATCGGTCATATATCCTTTGACAATGCCTCACTTATATTCCCATTCATCCTCATTATTGGCTGCTCCGTCTGGAGTTCTCCTTTATGGGCCTCCCGGCTGTGGAAAGACTATGTTGGCGAAAGCTCTGGCTCACGAGAGTGGTGCTTGTTTCATTAACCTGCATATCTCGACGCTCACTGAAAAGTGGTATGGTGACTCAAATAAGCTAGTACGGGCTGTATTCTCCTTAGCACGGAAGTTACAACCTACCATTGTCTTCATCGACGAGATAGATGCTGTACTTGGGCAAAGGCGCAGTGGCGAGCACGAAGCTAGTGGTATGGTAAAAGCAGAGTAAGTGTTGTGAAGCTTTTTCACGAATTCCATTGACAGAATCTAGGTTCATGACGCTCTGGGATGGTCTTACATCCTCAAACGAGGCCGGTGTGCCAGCTCGCATTATGGTTTTGGGGGCGACCAATCGAATACAGGACATCGACGAGGCCATTCTGCGAAGAATGCCTAAGAAGTTCCCCGTCTCTCTTCCCTCTAACTCACAAAGGCGGCGAATCTTGAAACTTATCCTCAAAGATACCAAAATCGATGAAAATAACTTCGATGTGGAATATTTGACCCGAGTCATGGCAGGTATGTCAGGCAGTGATATTAAAGAAGCCTGTCGAGATGCTGCCATGGTTCCTGTTCGCGAATTCATCAAAGAACAGCGGGAGCGAGGTGTAGCGATGGCTGGCGTCACCCAAGAATCCGTACGTGGAATACGGACGGAAGATTTCTTCGGCAGAAAAGGCGGAGGGCAGATTATCAAGGATAATCATGCTCGACATTCCAGCAAGCAAGCTCAGAAGAAAGCCGAAGGATCAAGCGAGGAATATGAGGACTTTGATGATGACGCAGCTGAGTCTATGGATTGATATCCTGAGCGTTGTGGCTAGCGACCTAGAAGTGTATCATAAGGGAGGGCGTTGTCGTGATTGACATAGTTTAGATACCTTGGACATAAACGGCCTGGATAGTTTGCTGGTGTCCGGGAAATGCCTGGCATAATAATTGATGGAGGATGATCGCCTCTTCAGTTCAATACTTGATTACTTACCCGTTTCAACGTGAAATAGAGAAAATCATGAAGCTGAGGACGACGGCGCACATTCCTGTTTGCATTGCTGTTCGGCCCCATACCCCTTTTTTGCTTCCGTGCCTGAGGCTTGATCGCGTCATCGGGGGGTGAGATTAGCTCCGGAATATTCTGCATCTACCCCACGATTGGTGACTGTTCGCATGCACCATTGCCGTTAAATAATAGCTCTCGTGCTCATGCAAACAATCAAACAATTTTTGTGATACCTCAAGCTGAAATAGTCATTCGAGACGGCTTTGCTATTGATTGACCTCAACTTCAATCTGACTCTTCAGCACGTCACATTGTCATTGTTGAACGCATATAATCTGAGATACCGCCACATCTACCTCGCTCACGCAACCTCACAGAATGTCTACACCGCCAGGACCTTCTGGAAGCGCTGAATCTAGCATGCTCAATGGCGCTGTAGGCAAAGCATTCCCTCACATTGACCTTGATGGCCACAATCTGCCACCCTCACCAGCACCCTCGAGTCCTCGAAACGGACGAAAATATGCATTGGCAACTGAATTGGTCTATACGGAGAGCAAAGATCAATATGGAGCCTCAAGCATGCCCATCTATCAATCAGCTACATTCAAGCAGAGTTCAGCCGCGGGTGGCTCGGAATACGACTACACACGGTCGGGCAATCCTACACGGACACATTTAGAGAGACACCTTGCCAAGATCATGAAAGCGGCGAGGGCCTTGGTTGTAGGATCGGGCATGGGAGCGTTAGATGTTATCACACGAATCCTCCGACCGGGAGACGAAGTCATCACGGGCGACGATTTATACGGTGGCACCAACCGTTTGCTGACATACATGGCTACAAACCATGGCATCATTGTCCACCACGTTGACACCACAAACCCGGAACGTGTGAAGGATGTTGTGACGCCAAAGACAGCAATGGTCTTGTTGGAGACTCCGACGAATCCCCTCATCAAAATCGTTGACATACCCTCAATTGCCAAGATAGTCCATGGTATGAATGCAAAGGCATTAGTTGTGGTTGACAACACTATGTTATCACCCATGCTGTCGAATCCTCTCGACCTCGGTGCTGACATCGTTTACGAGTCAGGAACAAAATATCTTTCTGGACATCATGATATTATGGCTGGTGTTTTGGCAGTCAATGACCCGGCAATCGGAGACAAGATGTATTTCACCATCAACGCCACCGGATGTGGACTTGCACCAAACGACGCCTTCTTACTCATGAGAGGAATCAAGACTCTTGCAATCCGTATGGAAAAGCAACAAGCTAATGCTCAACGGATTGCTGAGTTCCTAGAGTCGCACGGATTCCGGGTAAGATATCCAGGGCTGAAGTCCCATCCTCAGTATGACCTCCATTGGTCCATGGCCCGGGGTGCTGGAGCAGTTCTTTCTTTCGAGACTGGCGATGTCGCTCTGTCAGAGCGGATCGTTGAAGCTGCGCGACTCTGGGGTATCAGTGTTAGCTTTGGCTGCGTGAATAGCTTGATTAGCATGCCTTGTCAAATGAGTCATGCAAGTATCGATGCGAAAACACGAAAGGAGCGGCAGATGCCTGAAGATATCATCAGGCTCTGCGTCGGGATTGAGGATGTGGATGATTTAATTGACGATCTGAGCCGAGCAGTATGTTCCAACCGAGGCTCTAGACCTTCTGAACACCGCTAACATTTCATAGCTTGTCCAAGCTGGCGCAGTCACTGTCACTTTGGATGGTTTCCACGCGACTGGGCCCGCAAAGGCGTTGGCTGACGCGCCGATAGAGGAGTCTGACGCTGCCGCTGGGCCGTCGTGAGACCCGATATTTTGTTCCGATCTTCTGCATTGCATACATCGCATAGGCGCAGGCGTTTCTTCGGTGGATGAATCTTCTCATTTCAATGATTTATGATGAGCACAGCAATAGACCCCACGAGCTTTATTGAGGTCAATACCAAAAGTTTAGACTCCCATATCTGCCATTTCTGGGTTGAATCGTCTTGGCTCGCCTAGACCCCGGGGGATGATCACTCAGATCAATACATACGAGATGCGACGTTTTGTTTTCTTCACACCCGTTTTGCCAATCACTGCCCTGCATTCCAGCGAATTGCATGCTGTAGAACCTATCACGAAGTCGCCGAAATGAAGGAGCACGATGTGCCAAAGGTTCCCTGAAACTTTTAATCTATCACCTGCTGATCCGCTTTTAGAGTGCAATATGGGAGCTCTTTTAGCCGCCACGGTGGGTTGTGGGGTACGAGGGTATTGGTAAAACGTCAGATTCCAGATTTTCTCGCCCGGCATTCAAGTGCCACGACCTGCTGTCAAAGATCTCGAGCGGTCGGAATGCGTCGCAAAGAAAAGACCTCTTTAGCTCGTGGTGTGCCGCGATTTTGTTTCTTGGGATAGCGTCCTCACTCACTCCTTATCTGGTGGGACCCCGCCCTCATCGTGATCGTGGAGAGCTGCCCGCTCAGCATTCTCATGTCATGGCCAAGTGCCGACTGGGGATCTTGACACTTCTCCTACACATCGCACTAGTCAGTGCTATCTCGTGGGATGCGGCTCCCTCCACGACGTTCGATGCGCAGACGTTGAGCACAGAGACCGTGAGCCAAGCCCCTAGCGCTACACCAGCTCCTTCGATCGTGATCAATGGAACCACGTACGAGCCCCCGAATCTGTGCGGCTACGTCGAGTATAGTTCTGGTCAGTATGCTTTCCGCTCTGACATATTCTTGGCACTAAGATCAGCTCAGCGAACTCATACACGTGTGGCGATGGCAACACATGTCTGTGGAACTCAAACCTCGGCCTTGTCGGCTGCGGCAACCCAACGTCGGTCAACTACTTCACGTCTTGTGTGCCTTGGCGACACATTCAAGACTGCAACTCGTCATGTCTAGCCGACCCAAGCATTCTCCGATGGTACGGATCACTATCTTCCTCTTAAATTCCTTATCTCTCTCACAGCACTCACTATTCTGTATAGTTCAACCCCAACTCCATACTGTGTAACACCTATCATCGGTCCGCATCACAACTATTCAATCTTTGGCTGCGAGGCCACTCGCATCTACGGCCGCTATAAAGTCCATCTCACCTACTCCGGCCAAACGACCACCGGGCATCTCCCACGTTATCTGGGCGATAACGGCGTCATCACCTACGGCACCCGCATCCCGAAGAACCAAACCTCAACATCGACGTCATCAAGCCTGACCCAGGATCCTTTTCTCGTCGAGACAATCTCAATCTCGGTCACTGATACAACCCAGCCGGCGAGTCAGACAGGTGGGAATTGGACAGGTTCCACTTGCGGAAATGGCAGCTACTGTAGAACTGGCAAGAGTAGATGGCAAGAGGCCCAGATCAAAACGGAGATTATCGCTGGCAGTGTGATTGGAGGATTTATGTTTCTTATCTTGGCAGGTTTACTTACGTGGATATTTTTGGCGTGGAGGAGACTTAGGAGGGAAAAGCAGAAGAGGGATAGTGAGCCGAAAGATGTGAGGTTAGAGGATATGATGAGGGCGAGTGTTGTTACGAGTGATGCGAGTGGGTCAGTGAGCAGGGGTGGAGACAGAAGTAGGACGATGTCAGAGAGGACAATGTCGGTTTCGAGGGAGGCAGTGATAAGGGAGAGGTCAAGTATGGGGAGTCCGGTGGTTCCAGTGAGTCCAGTGAGTGAAGTTGGGAGTGGGAGGATGTCAAGAGGGACGTCTACATTTGATGTTTTCGATGAGATCTATGACGATGAGGACATAGTCCGGGGGAGACGTCCGATAATCCGGATAGTCCCAGAAGAGGAGCCAATGCAGGCAGAAGTCGATCAGGGTGAGGCCATGGACGGTCACAGACAGGCTACTTTGGAAAGAGGGATTGTCACAACGGAGAAGATGAGACCGCAGTCATTTTCTGAAATTGATCATGATGAGGATACAATCCAGGAGAGACGACTGGCAGTCCCAGAAGAGATACCAGCACAGATACCAGCAGAAGTACCAGCAGGTATGGCACCAGAAGTACCGGTGGACCTGCGAGCCGAGGTCCCAGAAGGCATACCAGCAGAAACACCAGCAGAAATACCAGCAGAAATATCAGCAGAAATACCCATAGAGATACCAGTGGAAGTGCAAGTGGAGGCCCCAGCAGGGTCGGACGTGCCAGCGGAGACGGAGGGCGACCAAAGTGCAGCGATGGAAGTGGGGCTGCCAGAAAGCGAGACATCGACGACGGAGAAGTCGGAAACACATGCATTATAGGCCTATTATTGGCGGGATATTTTCTAAATTGTAGATACCTCGAACGTTATATGGTAAATCTAGGAAGGTGAAGTGTGACGTGAGGAGCGAGATTCTCGGTGGGTGCGTCATGTTCGCTTGGACCGCTTCGCTCAAATTCTTTATTAAAAGCGCTTCAAGCAAAACTGTACAGCAAAGTTGCTGGACTGAAAAATAACGGCCAAACCTGAATGTTGTTGATGGTATGCTCTCCAATAAGATGAGTATCCGGTGCTTGTGTTTGTAACGCCGAGGTCCTCGCATATGATGTGGTGCAGTCTTTGACGCCATCGCCAACTGATGAAAGACGAGTAGTATCCCGTCTCTCATCCAAGTCATAGGTTGTATCATAGAATTGGAAACTCTGGATACCTTCATTGGTTGTTATTCTATCCAATGGTAGACTTCCTTGATTGTGAAAAGCTTGCGTAACAAAGGTGTCTGCATCGTGGACGGTCGAAGCGTACCCTAGCCACGGAGAAGCAGGTCTAAGCGAAGGAGAAAGTCTTACTTCGGATCCAACATTGTACGACCATATATCCTCTGAAGCACGTGTCATATTCCACGTGTTGATGCCAACGTCTGGTCTTGGCAGGTATGAGGTGGCGGCGACCGGATGGTTGGCAAGTTGAGCTTGGAACGCAATGTCGAGATCGAATGGAGTGTCACCGTCGAATCTAGGTTTTAGTTGTCAGGAGTAAGTCCCAGAAGGATACCTATTGAGTGATTGGCCTTGGGAGAATTTGAAGACATCTTCGATGAGTAGAAAATTGCACAGCTAATGTAGTTAGTCTAGAGGTGTACAATACAGTATATCAATAGAAGAGAAAAATTCCTAAGCAGCTCTAGTGCGAAGAATTGCGAGTGAAGATATAACGGACAGAGCATGGATTAAAAATTCACAACAGATGTTCTAGATCTTATGTCGCAAATCTCAGCATATGATCTTTCAGTTGCAGAAGAGGTATTGAAGCTCAACCATTATCTATGCTTTGGTTTGTAGATCGTGTCTCCAAGTATTGCCGCGAACGATTGCCCTTTTCTTCTTGGTTTCCTCCTGTTCTCGCCGGCTCTCCCGCGTCTTCCACCACCAGACCGCGAGGACAAGCGACGTCAGCGGCACCATCGCAACAAAATATACCCAGATATAAGGTGAAACAAGGGATTCATCAGGCTGATTGTTCCAGTTGAACATAGTCATGCTAAAGAAAGACTAGGTTATTGAATCGTCAGTTGTAGCTAACTTGTCGATAGGCTAGACTCATTCTTACACAGATGAAGGTCCCAGGAAGGAAGACCATTGTTAACACTGCAATAGTTTTCATGGATGAACTATCCCTCAATGCTGCGTCGGCAATATCTTGCATATATAAATTGTCTTTCCTGGAAGACTCTGCAATACTCATGCTTGCTTGAGTATCACGCTGTGCTATCAGGTTGAAGATCTAATATAATCAGCATCACGCCAAATCAAAACAGATGTTATCATTCGACATGCTTACTGCATTGAATTGATTGCCGATACGCTCGGGAAGAACTCTCAGGTCATACTCTAGGCTTTTGCTCAGCTTGAGTTGTAATGAAGCAGCGCTTAAGAGTTGGCGGTATTCACGACTCTGGGTCAAAGGGTCTTCCTTGATGTTCTGGGGCAGGCTCGAATAAAATCGCCCTTTGTCATGAACATGAATATTCCCCATCACGGTGCCTCTTTCAAAAGTCACCTGCGAGTCGCTCCCAACGTGAATGTCACCTTTAATTACTGGGGGATCCGTGGCATCTCTTCGAGTAGCTGCAATCACAGGATCGTGAATCTCGATCAACTCCAGGATAGTTTCCGCAAGTGTAATCTGGAAGTGCCATCGCCTCCGGAGCTTCACAAGCTCTCGACTACACACATGCAGCCTCTTGATCAAACTTTTGAAATCCGTCTTATCGTTGTCATTGATAACAACATCCTCAACGAATGAGACTTCAGACGTGAGTCCTGCAAGAGTCTCGGAGACTAGGCGAACATGTCTAACGAGGAATTCGAGAGGTAGGAATACCATTGGCAAATCGTTACTAGTCCATTCTGAGGGCACAGTGAATGGCCGAGCGGTCTTTGAAAGATGAAAGTCAAGCTCGGAAGTTATGAGAATAGCGTTGAAAGGATTGAGTTTTGTAATCCAGTCGCCCTCCTGCATCCTAGAATGTCCGTTGGTCTGTATGACAAGAGAGCAGAATAAGCCCTCGTCATTTGGTGTTTGCATTAAGAACCCTACCCGAGACCCGACGGTCAGCCATCCATCCATTGAGGCTTGGAACGGTGTTGAATGACTTACGCCGCGGCTCTTCGAGTATGCTTATGCTACCGGCATCACTCTGCCATAAAGCCTCGTAGTCTTCCAATGATACAGCCACAACGCTAAGGACCTCGCTGGGAACTGGTATACTCGGCTTTGCTTGATGAACACGCCAATTAAGGCCAGGAGGGTGAGTGATTCTACAATCTATGTGAGCAATGAATAGAGCACGGCGTTCCGATGAACTTACATTGTTCGCAATCTTGGCCAAGACGAATATTCGTGCTGTCGCTGGCAAAGCAATGTAAGCATAAGATAGTCGGTGTATGACTTGTGAAAGACAACCCACAGACGGATGAATTAATTCTTCTAGAATTTCCGGCCACTTAACATCAGCCGATGCCAAAGCCTCGTTATTTAACAAGTTGATATCGACCAGCTTTACGAACCTGCTGGTATCGTGCGGGCTGAGATAACTCTGGTCCATTTTGCCACAAATCAGTAATATTTTTAATGTTCTCAACTGTAGTTGGTCTGAAGTGCAACGACTGTGGTCGAAAACGTGGCACCCACACTCAGGCAAGCTACCATGCAGCTTAGCCCTATTGCAGCAGCGCGCTTATTGCTCGAATCACGTAAGATTGCCCATACTCATGCCTCAGACTTTTAAGCAGTCGATAATTGGTTAATTCGAGGGCCTATTAAAGCGACAGGCTAATACTTTACACTCAACCACATTTGGGTAGATTTACCTAAGGACCCCAGTCAAGAGTGACATAAATGTTGTAGGAGCTATGTAAAAAGGAAGCTCGCCTTGCTGCATTGACAAAGGTTGTTCCTCAGTATGTAAACATTTCTCGTACTTCTTCATGTCTGTCTCCCGTTGCTTTCGAGTCATACAGCTCAAGCTCGACATATCAATGTCGATATTCGAAGTACTCTGGGGCGAACAAGCCTTGCTTTCTGTCTGAGGAGAAAGATGCAAGGCGAAAGCGTTATAAATTCCAATAAAATATGTTAATTAACGTCAATATTCTGCCAAGCTTGCACCAGTGATCAGTCGAGTGATGCTTTGGTATTGTCTCGCCTTGTTCTGGGGCGCTGAGTTGTGGTCATTCGGCCACCCGTCGCCACTGCCAGCTGTTTTTTTTGCGGCTCAACTCGAGCAAAATGGGCTGAGTCTTCCACATATCACATGCACAAGAGGCTCATGCATGGCAGATTATGCGCGTTGTCGGAACTTTATTTTGCAAGCCACATGCTGTGACAGCCCGGAGGAATTCTCCGATTGACGAATAGTGACATGTTAATTCTATGCCCACCAATAAATAAAAGGCTGGAAGGGTGCACTTGCATCCCGGAAATAAAAACACGAAAGGCACGCGTGCATTCTGTTTCAGACGCATCCGCGTTGATTATTGCGCTGCGCCCTCAACAGAACCCGGTTGCATCTCAACACAGCAACCGGGCATCGGATCACTTGATCGTGACGCCTGTTATCATTGTATAGGCAAGAACATCTTGGTACTGTAATACATGTTAAAGCTCTGATAAGCAAGAGATGTCATTATAATACTGGTCTTGCCTTAGACCCACAACTGGCCCTAGCTGTCGATCTCCCGTAGCATGGGACCCACCCGCTTGCTCGGACTCATGCCCGCTATGACTTCGCTGACCACAACCTTATCAAAAGATATACTAGATAATTTTATAGAGCTCTAACATGTATTAATTGTGTGTTTATGATGCGAACACACAATTTCGTTGCGCTACGTATATAAGTCCAGGACGTGACCATTTCCATTTCCATTGCCGAATAACCAAACACCGGATACACACACCCACGAGACGAACATTCATTTTAAAATAAAGCCCTCGGTCCGCTGGTACAGAGGCAACAGTATAAACAGATACCGTAATACAATATATAAATTCAATCTATCCACCTGGAGTACAGCATGTAGTAACGCCCCTTTTCAACTCGTGACAGTCTAAATGCTCTTGCCCATTTATGCTATGCCAGACTCCCCACCCACCTGCAGAAAACATGATTACGATATGAGATGGAGATATACTATAACAGATGTTACTCTCCAAACGATGTTCAATTCATGTGTATGGGATCTTCGTACCGTATTCTTACCAACTACAAGTGGCAGATATTCGGCCAAGCCTTCTTCTTCTTCTCCAATCTTTCTGTAAACGTCATGTTCTCCTCTAAAGTTTCACATATCCACATTTCGAGTTGATACCTTTCTAATGAAGGCTCAGGTATCAGGAATTTGCATTTAGTCTCGTTGTCTGAGCCTGGATCGGAACCTGCGTGGACCTGGAGGGTACCAGATCCGCTGGGTGTGTTTGCGTGCCCTCTATTGGGAACATTTGGTTTGTTGGTCGATGGAGAAGCCCTCAATATGAGAGCGGTTTGCTCCTTATGGAAATTTGTTTCGTGAAGGAGGTCCGAGTAATGCGTCGCGGGGTCGTGCATCTCAATTATGTTTCTATCGACAGTTGAGCGCACACGATTGGCATTCCCATCGCTTTGGTTTTCCTTCCTGCAGAGAAAATTGTCAGGTTCTTTCTGTTGCGCGATATAATAAATTTCGTACCTGCCCTCTTTATCTGCTGGCCAGCGGTTATCTAGGGACTGATTCGGCATAATGGTCAGAATGGTGGTGAGACAACTACCGGACGTGGCTATCTCAAGGCTCGATCTAGCCAACTTCTGAGACAACGGCGGATTACTGCTACGTCCACAACAATTTGAAAAGTAGCGAGTGAGTTTTGGAGAAGGATAATGATGAAAGCACAGAGTAGAATATAAGCAGTGCTGGGAAGGAGCACGGTCATTAAATGAAAATCTCCTCCATTGTACCCTTTGCCCCTCTTCTCGCCCTAGAAGTGAGCAGTGGTAGGGGACCTTCTCAGGGCCTCATACTGGAAAGTTGGTGACCCAGCTACTATGCTGAATGATACACTGGCACGACAGGTTCGAGTTACTGCCGAGTCAGTGCCGTCGAGTGGTCTAGGGTCGAGCAGAGCTTCTGTGGAGTTGGGCAGAATCAGAAAAGGTGCCAACCACTACCTCGGTGACACTGCGGCCAACATTAAGGTTGCCCTGGTATGGTATGTCTCTCGCTCTACGCCGTCTCGTCATTCATAACAGTGTTTGAAACAAGTCTAGATGGAGAGATGTCGTTTCTGCCGTGACCTGAAGGACCGCGCCAGCCCCGTCAGCCTGCCGAGCAGGTGCGCCCATTCCCAGCATCTCTTTCCTTACTTCCTGCATGTGGATATACAAGGGGATTTTACGATCGCTGCCGGTTTTGCGCCACGCTCATGGGTTCTGAATCCCGGGGTGTGCCCCTCGCGCAGCCATGTCTCTGCTAGCAAGCCCTATTTCTTCTTTCATGTCAACTACGGCTGCTACTGTACGAAGCTCCACTTTGATCACAGCTGAGCTACCGATGACTAAGGTATGTTCAATGACATGGCCCTCGTGACAATTTCACCGCTAGGGCACTAAAGACCGGATGGGCCAACTCTTGCAGTGCACCAGCCAGCGCTCTACCGGCCTATATCTAGGGGTCTTCCGAGGAGGAACCCTGAGAGAAAGCACAACGACTTATAAATTCGCAATGGCTTGGAAGTCGTGGAGATCAAGACTCAAGGGCCATATTGACTGGCATGCTGACGGAGATCGCAGATGTGATATGCATTTGTCATCTTGGCCAAGAAAGTTTTTCTTTTTTGCTTCCTGCAGAGTCCTTTAGCAATTTGAATATTTGACGGTCCAGACTCCAGCCACCCAACTTACATTGGAACCGTAAGCAGTACCTTCGACTCAGTCGGATTCTTGAGGAAAATGCTGACACTCTTTAATGCGAACAAGCGTCAACTGAGTAATGAACCTCGTGAAGACGCTACTTGGAATCTTGGGACATGGGTGGCTTTCTTTCCCTAATGACGCTGTGACGGCAATTCTTCCGTAACGATGTGTGAAGGTGATCTAGATTGTGAAGTTGGATCTTGCTTCAGCGCCACCATCGCAAGGCGAGCGCAATCGTTGGCTCGGGGATTCTCGTGAGTAAGAATGCAAGAGATGCTGAGCCGACAGCCATCCTAAACCGAACAGGCTTTGGCCTGCGGCTTAAGGAGCACAGGCAGCCTCACGGCAATCCGGAGATTGTGGCTACTGTCTGCATGCTATGCAAGTTGCATAACAAGCGTAGATAGGCGCACTAAGGCATTGCCTGATTTGTGTGTACCATAAGAAGTGTACATCGTGACTGCAGGTATATTCGGAGACCAACTTGGAAACGCTGCCCCTATTGGTAGTCAAATGATCACGTGCAGCGGATCTCGGGTCCAAGGAAGAGGGGTGCCAATTCGGTAGAAAAAGCAAAACGAGAGACAAAATTCAGCAACGATGCACGCCTCGTCACCTTCGAAAGCCATGAAACAAAAAAAGAAGAGGTTACAATATTTGAGCATTGGTGGATTCACTAGAGAGGATTGTCTTCCTGTACTCCTTTTCAAGTACATCAAAAACAGAGCCAATTTATCAAACCAAACGTCAGCTAGGCATCACCAAGCTCGTCCTTGACAAGTCGCACTCTCTCCTCACAGACTACGCTAATATACTTGTCGAACACGATATGGGCGAACACAATATTCGCAGCGTGGAGGATAGGACAAGAAATATTTTCCTGCTCAAGATGAGATGTCGCTGAAATATACCTAGGCAAGACGAACCCCCGGACCACGTGACCACGTTTAGCCCTGCATATAAGCACTTTCGGCACTTAGAATAGAACTTACATAGCATGGAATGAAACTACCCTACAACCCACCCACGGCTTTGCGTTCCTAGTGTTTTCTAGGCAAGTGTCCCGCCGCAGACCCACAATCAATGCTCCACAACAGAGCGGGAGGAGGCCCTTGCGCTTCTTCACGTACATCGAGCGGCTCTATCGTAGGGTCGCGTTTGCTGCTTAAATGATGATAAACTATCATATATTTGGTTTTGATTTGTCGTTGGCTGTATGCTGACTACGCGAAGTGCTCATTTTGAGGTGTATAGGGAAAAAAGAAAATCACAAGCGAAGAAAAGCCTGTTCAAGTGTCACGTTCCATCTTGACATTGCGCCTTGGAGAGCGTTGCATGTCCGTTAGGTTATAATTCATTCCATGATCATGGGTTGTCCTGTAATATCAGAGACGCTAGTGAAATCTCTAGGAGCAGATACATAACCCAGAAGGAGAAAGTTCTCGAGTCCTGCCTTGAACCTGTCATTCATCTACACGTCTCAGAAAATACAAGATCCCGTCTTCCGAGTCTCATTGCACTACTTCCTCAAATTATCACTCGCCAATAACAAAGTTGCAATCTGAGAGTTAAATCTGTCACATTTCGGCAAACTCGAGTTGCACATCTCTTTCTTTAACTACCCCATACTTCAAGCTTGAAGAGTAGAATGCCAATAGGATGGCACTACGAGGCGTCATAAAGCCTAGAGCTATTTTGCTGCTTAAGAGCTTATGAAAGGTCTTCTACGAGTCTGCGGAATCAAAGTCCCAGTCAAGCGACAGCTGTTGCTATTGTGTTGTGTGAAGCTTCCATGGCCAGAGCCGAAATCGACCAAATTAAGGGAATCGGGCTAGCATCCATCAAGTGTCAGAGCCGGGTCGTGAAGCTTTCCTATATTTGCTTCATCGATAATTCGCAGCTGATGAAAGAGACATCGAGACCACGAATCCTAGCACGTCTTGCGCAGGCCGTGTTTTATTCTAATCCTACTCTTGATAAGTAGGTTCTCGCCTACCTAAGTAGGCATGCTCTTATTCATGGTCTTGATCACAGTCAGGTGCAATTTCTTCTTCCCAAATTTTGACTTCAAACCAATTTTCTGGGAACCGAAGTGGGCTACCGTCTCCTTTTGTACGTATAGTTCTCAATTAAAAATGCCTTGGCCGTTTGAGTCCAACAATAGCCGTAATTCATAACAACGCTTTTAAAGTATCAAGCTCAAACATATCATCAAATTCGACAAATTGAAACAAACGCCACCTATTGCAATACCTATTTCCTCGAGACAGAAATATATTGTCCTGGCCATAATCATGAACCTCGGCCGCATTACTCCCATTTGTTCTTCTCAAGCCTCTCGGAAAATACCAACTTGCTATCCGAGGTCTCATACACCCATGCTAGTAATTGGCTAGAAGTATTTACATTGCTTTTGCTTGGCTTTGGATTGTGGAGTTACATTGGAGTTATTGACCATGCCTGGCGGTCTGGCTCGCAATGTTGGTCAGCAGGTGAGTGTTCGTGACTTTTCTGAAGATGACTCTGCTGCCCAACGAAGATGTGGTCTTGAAGTATGCCTTGAGGATTCTCGGTATCGGGAAGGCAGGTTGAGGGTATTATTTCATGGGCAAGGTCCCCTTCCATGATTTTCCTGAATGACATCATTAGCAGATATACATATCCAAAGTTGAGGCACGAACGATAGAGGCTTCTTATTCGAAGAAGTGCGTATAGGTTCATCAACTTTGTCAGCCATAGTTACTGGTGACGACATAGACTTGTAGACTGTATTGTTTGCTGTTTTACTATAGATTGAAAGAAGGCTAGGAATATCTCAAGAAACTTATGTCATCATAAATGCTGAACAGGTGAAGGACTTATAAAGAGCAGGTCAGGAAAGGAAATCTTTAAGTCTATATGCATCGGCCAAAAGTTGGTCATTTACTAAGCAGCTTCAAAACATCAGTTACAGCCAACCAATACAATGCACGACGATGAGTTGGCAACTTTACAACGACACAGTGTTGTTTCTGGTTGCTGGGACTCGGGAAGGTTATCCCCACGAAGACTGGGATCTGCGCCGCGCATTGGGCCCAAAGGGAAACAGAGAGCATTGAATCATTGATTGGCCTGTTAGCACCAACACAGTCCTTGACTGCGCATGGACACACTGTGGTAATAGGTGGTGCTTCGCCGAACTATGAAGGCTATGGCTTGAGGGGCGGTGGAGCTGCTCCTTTTGCTTTTGCTGCTGCCCCGGTGCCCCGCACACTGAGTGGGCTAAATTTCAACATATATCGCCGCAAAATTGGTATGCATAATTCCCAACAGTTTGTGACAGTATTCTTCTCTGAACTAAAAGGCAGCTTCCATGCACCAATGCAGACATAAACGCAGATCTACCAGAGAATTTCGCGGGGCTGCTGTGCTTGACTAACTTGATACGGAAGGCAGAGGGGCCACGGATGGTATGAATCAAAGACATTTGTGCAAGGGCAGTTAAGGAAGGCTAGTGGTTGCTTCAGAGGCTACAGCGGTATTCGCGTGCAGTCGTATAACCTCGGATACATCGTTGTGAGGCCAGGCAGAACACTTGAACTTGCCATTGACATAGCCGCAGCCTTATTCTCCTGGCATCACGCGCTTGCGCGACAATCACTGTCTAAGGCACAGTCTACAAGTCTTGATTTCTGACTGGGTGCAAAAGATGGTGTGCACCGCGCGTCCCTCAGCTTCAATTATGTGAGACGCCTCCAAGCCGCGCTTAGAGTTCCTCCAGTGCACCACTACGGCGCAGCGACACCTCTTCTGCGTTGGATTGTGCAACATCACCTTCTCAGAAGTCGGGCGTTTAGATACTACTTTACCGCAAGAAGCGGTCAGACGCGCGTCAGATGAATCAATCCTGCAGTCAGCTTGCCTTGGCTGAATTGCTGCATGGAGGGGATGGACGCGCTTGGGCCAATAGGCCCATAGTCTATTAGGAATGAAGCGCCGACAATCAGTGACAGATGAAGCATGGATGCAGCGTGGTGCTGAGAATGTGCCAGGCACGAAGCTTGTTGACAAGGGAACGAATGGGAAAGGGCTGAAAATGTGGAACGAGAATTGTTACTTTCATCGTGAATGCTAAACAAGTGATCGGTATTGGACAACTCGGAACAACGGAGCAAGAACTTCATTATAAGTCTTCGAATGTATGTGCCGATATTCAATCCTGACTTTTGTTTTAGACTCCATTATTACCTCCTCGCAATAGATTAGATTATCGATGCCTCTAGGACATTACTCAATACCAGCTAAAGTAGACGTTAACTACGAACTTGACAAGACTAGGGGTAGAACAACTTACCAAGCTACAACCGTTCCAAGCATGAAGCCTCCCACTTCGACCTCTCCAGCCTCTCTGTCATAGTCAAGCAGCTGTCTCGTGTCTCGTGTGCCCACAGTTCTAGTTGGGACTCGCCCTTGCCATGTTCAGAAGAAGGAACAATACCATTAATCTGTTTGTCGAAAGCATTGTGCTTTGTGGGTTTCTTCGTTGTTGTTTTGCTGGGAATTGTAGAATCTCTAAGTGATTGTTAGGATACGATTGCGGTGAGTATTGACAACCCTTTAGCACTTACCGTTGCTTAGAGCTAGCTGTACATTGTACCGAGCTTTGCTCATGTCTCTCCATTCTGATCAACGATTGTGGTTGTATAATGCAAAGATTTGAGAAGTTCAATAAGGAAAACAGAGGAGCAAACAGGAGCGAATGTGAAAGACCAGCAAAAGAGTTAGTGAATTCTGCGCATGTCAAGTCATCGCTGCCCTGATCTTATGCAATGTTGCAAACACTTGCTCTGTAGACTTCCCCTGAGTAGCTTCCGGTTGCTTTTTCCATATCTGCATGTGAATGGTCCGAATATACGAAGACGCTCAAGGCAAACAGTTCGCAACGGTTTTGCATCGGATAACAGTCCGTAAGAAATCACTATTCAGACGGCGAGGCTTGAACTCGAGCACCCAAGGCCGGCTCTTGCATCGGATACTGAAATTCGGTTAGATAGAAAAGAATCTCGATGAAGCCTCCAGCCACGTGGATTTCGTGTCTTCTTCGGGACACCAAAAGAGGTAGGCGCTCACTACACTGGTATGGAGCTTGCCAGGTGGCAGGCCTGTTGGGGGCCAATCTCGATCTTCCCTTGGAATTTGAGCGAGTAACGCGGGAGCTAACGAGTAATAAGGCGGTGATAAAAAGACATGATGCACTCGACGCTATTATCTGCAAGCCATTTTGCAATGCAAGGCACAAGACTCTTGTTGCTTATTGGTAGCGCGCTAACCGAGCTGAGGTGATATTCCATATCACTACGAAATGACCATCGTCGATTGATTCCATAGAGCTGTTCTGTTTGTCTATTAGCCTTGCTAAGAATTACATCGGTAATGACCTTATTCGGAGCTCTCTTGATCGTACGAGGAATATCGGCGAATGAGCGAATGCGATGTGTGTGTAAGCGTAAGGTTGTATTGAGACTTCACAAGAAAGCTAAAGCGACGTATCCCCGAGATCATCGGCAGGGGTGATGCGCCATTCAGCTCGCCCGGGGAACTTTGTGAAGGACTCAGACCTCACTGTGGCTCGCGTGCCGATCAGGAGTCCTGATATACTTGGTCCAGTCTCGCGTGCAAGGTGTTAGACGGAACATCGTCCCGCTCTCTGGGAGCTTTCTGGAACGATGACGCGGGGTGGCCGAGAACGTTCATCGTTGGCTGCGGAAGGTTAAATTGACCACTTGCAATCTGGCTATCGGCCAGTATGATGGCGTGTTGGCCTCACCGCGATTTGCGTACCTGGAAGGTGGAAGTTGAGTTACATCCGTATCTGCAAGTGCCCTCCACATTTGGAGTGCGGAAACTCGGCCTTCCGGATTTGGCCACATGGACTTTCAAGGATAAAATGTGGTAAGCCATTGAGGTCTTCGTACTTGGTCGAATAGAGGTACTGGAACACTGGGTGATCGCTGCAGCACTTCCACGGTCAATCTCCAAGATAAAGGCATCGGGAGGCGCAGTCAAGCCATAAATATGACCAAGAACGAACGTGAATAGCTCAGCTGCAAGTACTTGGGGGTGTACAAGAACGCGATTTAAGTGCTTCGGTAAGTTACGCCGGCCCAAGACCATGTCCTTGGTAATGCACGGCTTCTTGAAGCATGGAGAACAGTCCTTGAAACAGTAGGGCGAGACTGGGGTGTTCGCTAATGCTTGAGTTGTTTCAATTTCATCGACCCGATACGGACGAAGCGCCCGCCCCTTGGAATAGACATTCATCTACTCGTTTGTGTAGCCTTACGGCATGGAACGTCTTGAAAAATATCTTTCCTTGGATATACTTTGGGCAACGCCTTCGCTAAAAGAATTAGATAAGGTTCTTTCAGGGATAGCCACGTGCTTCCACATTTCGCAATCGGTACTAGGGCGGACTTTTATTGCCCAAGGAATATTAACTCGGTACGAGATACGCATCGAGCTAACAGTGTCGGAACATCTCACCGCTGGTTTGGACCTTTATCCCCGAGCCGACACCACATCATCGGCACTGCCTTGTCTGACTTCAGAAGAAATCCAATCCTTCAAAATCTTCCCGTCCTAAGCTTCTTCCACTTAGATTTCTTCTCCGGCCCTTCGGACAGAGTGAGCTTATTGTGATTAGTCTCAGATGCCAACGATTGGAGCATGACCCTGCTCCGCTAACATTCAGTGTCTTCCATGCCTGGTTCTCGCTATTGGGGGTTTCTGCATGGCGACCTTCAATATTCTCATCATGCAGAGAACAATACTCGACATGATAAATTTCCTTGGCATAACGAAATACTGATTCTCTTGTTTCCTCACTAGTGTCCCGTGAAGGTGGATTTAGGTATGTATGTGTTTGATGGATGACGCTCCGTAGAAAGTAGAGAACGGATCGGAAAAGAAGCTTTTAGCAGATCTCGCATCGGCGTCATATATCGTGCGTGATTGTGTGAAAGCACATCCAGCCAATGTAATGTCTTTAGTGGCCTTGTTGAGGACGATCACGGAACCAGTCCGTCGCTGGTAGTTTTTGGCCTGCACATTCTCAATTAATGCATGAGGGTGTTACATGAATGCTAACCGAGATAGAAGACCCTAAGCTAGAGCGGCAGAAGGCGATCAAATATGACAAATCGGACGAGACTCGAGAGCAAGGAAGGAAAGCAATAGATTATGGGTTTGGTATGTATTCCGTATTTGGTACGGAGGAAGAATTCGAACACAATAACGCTGCTTTCGAGTGCGCAGATCTAGGATACACAACTCAAAGCATAAGATCAAGGAGAAAGTCCACACAATAAACAGTGCCGATGCTTCTACCGCATAGTTTGAAGAAAGTGGATTTCGATCTAACCGTATTTAGTAGCAAGAAGGACGCATGTATTATTTAAAGGATATAACTTCGAATATCTTATAGGTAAAATAAGAAAATTAATATTTTTTAATGATTTAAATCTTCGAAAACTTATCGAATAATTGTTCTCAAGCCACAACTTTACTAAAGTGCTTTATACGTGTTCCCGATTAGTCTAGATCAAAATCCACTTTCTTCAAACTTTATAGTAGTTCTGATTTGATAATGAAGACATCCTGCGGCGAGGAAGCGGACTGAACTTAGCATAGGGCAGATGATCCACCAACTTCCGACCCTACACTAGCTAAGATGTCATCCCCTTATAAATTCTTCATCACGGCGGACGAAGCGGAAGGCTGAGACTCTAGCCTCTTATCTTGCATGTGGCGTAGGGTGGTTGCATCTTGGCAACGCGCCAAGCCCGTGGCGTGGTGCGCCCTCAAAGTGCAAACCATTTGGGATGGGCCAAAAGCTTAACCCGGCCGAGAATACAGGCTCGTATTTTCCGCTGCGAGAATCCTCGCGTGACGTGTTCAGATCCCGAGAGATGATATCCTTGACATGAGGCAACAGATAGGTAGTTTGCAGAATAGCGATCCGCAATTGTGACGGAAAATCCAGGCCCACGGTTCCCTTCGAATCTTTCAAGACTTTTTTCAGTCTTGTACGCCTAATGCAGCGTACTCTTTTCGTGGTCGTTCCTCGTGCTTCAAACTAGTACAATATGCGCGCTCCTCTCGGTCTAATAGTAGGAAGTTCTAGTTTTGAACATGTCCGAGATTTCGAGTTGAAAGCCGGTGTTTCTGATACGAAGACCTTTGAGAGTTCAAACAAAAGCCGTAGCCAGTAGGTATCGTCGCGTCCTCTCTCTCGCGCAGAAATAATGCCCCCACGTTATTGCTGAAATAAGGACGGCAGGACCGCTCGTAGGGCCGACTCTGATCCCAGGACTGAGATCAAAGATCAAGGCTACCAACTAATAACATATCTTTGTGCGTGAGGTGCTCAAATTCAATCATTCATCGGGATCAGTTCCCAGTCTCGCGACTCTGAGAGGCTAAGTTCATTTGACGTCGCCGACGTCTGCCTGGTATTCATTTTGCCTCGCTACTTTCTGCTCACATCGAGAATAGCGTGAACTATTCGCACAGCTTGTCCGGTAAGACGCGACTGATCGTGTTGTGTTGAAGTTGAGATGGTCTGGTATTTGACCAGAAGGCCACTGTAAAAGTTGAGATGCGAGACGCGTGAAATCAAGCAACGTGTTGGCGCTAAAATTGCCGAGCAGTCTCCTCCTTCGACTCTCCAACCTTTAGCTCCTCATCTGGTTCATCTTCTTGCCTCTCTGTCGAGAAGGAGGAGCTCATCCTCTCGCAGTGATTGTTCCCATAGTAATTTTCTACAAGTGTGTCGTCGTCAGCCAGCCCCCAACAAGAATGATAGGGCGATGTCCGCGGTCCAAGGGGCTCGAGCAACCCTTTTCGAGCAAATCAGACAGTCACCTAGCTCAAATAATCTCTGGGTCTTTCTGCAGAGTATCTGGATATTCTCATCCTGAACGAGAGCACTGAATGGGTTCGTTGGTTTTTATGTCACGTGCGTAATGCGCAATGTGGAAGTGAGGGAGGGAGAAAGGGGGTGACTGCACACTTATTTATTTCGCTAACATGTTTGTGATGTGCAGCAAAAACTCATTAACTCCTATTTATCGGTATAGCCGCTTCTTACTGTCATGTTAAGTTGTCCTTTTCGGAAACGATTGGGACACATGGACCTTACCCAGGAACGTATAAAGTATCTAGCCTAGGTATTTGTGGATATAGCGTCACATGTTTTCGTGGGCGGATATTAAGAGCTGTTAGTTAACTGTCTCTAGATGTAACTATCTACATTGTTATTCTCTGCCCCTAGCTTGCTCGCCACTAGAAATGAAGTCAGAGGTCTATGGTAGTTGCCAACACGGATCTCATCCTTATGGCCGTTTCAAATAATGATCGCCATTAGCAAGCATTACAAATTCGTTCTCTATACATTGCATCTTGATTTTATTTATTACATTTCAATTGATACGTCTTCGCAACAAGAGAGCATACTTGTTGTTTCAAGCTCTACATGGTGAGTCAAATACCTACTAGGTACCTAGGCTCTTAGGCTCTCTCCGAAGCGAGCATATAGTGTCGTTCACGCGCTCCCATACCTTGAAATTCAGCATCATAACTTTCGAGCGAATTACCATCCTCTAAATCGCGCTCAAATTCTCGGTCTGAGGAGCCCCCTGAGATATTCAACATAATGTGCTTCGAGTCACGTGATACAATTTCTCTTCCATGACGCTTTTACTACCTAGGTAGTAAGCCTTTTGCGCAAGGTATTTTACATTCTAAGAAATTATTTGGCAATGTTTGGGGAAAAAAATTTCTGCGATCTTATGCTGCTCCTGGCCGGCATTTCGGTCATTCTTTCAATTATGGAGGGTCAAGAGATTTTCCGACCCCTCACTCGCAGCAATGATACACCGAAACCTTATTGGCTAGTGGGTGAGGGGCAGTCAAGTATCCAGGCTAAGTGAAGATCAAAATATTAACACGGTCAGGCATCTTTTGTCTTTGCTCAAGTTTGCGATTCTTTTTTGTCAATTATGTTGCTCATTCACGCTTTCTCAGTATGGGCTACCCTTTTCGTGTGCAGTGCGGGAACTCCTTTCTCCGCCGCTATCTCGCGCAATGAGCCTGTTATTGATCTTGGGTATTCTCAATACCAAGGCACCACCTTAGATGCCGGTGTCAACCAGTACCTGGGCATGCGATTTGCAGCAGCACCGGTTGGCAATTTGAGATTTAGAGCTCCTATCGATCCACTACCAACTGTTGGGGTACAGAATGCTACCAATGTATGCTTTTGAATATCCAAATACCTGGTCAGATATTGATGGTTTAAGTTCCAACCCATCTGTCTTGGCATCAGTACGAAATTGCCCTCGTCTACGCAAGCCGAGGACTGCCTTTTTATCAACGTTTGGGGGCCAGCGAAAGCAACAGCAGGATCCAAGCTACCAGTTTGGGTGTACATACAAGGTGGTGGATATGTCGCCAATTCGAATGCAAACTATAACGGCTCCACAGTAGTGGCAAACTCGAAGCAGAATATTGTGTTCGTAAATTTCAATTATCGAGTTGCGTCGTGGGGCTTTTTGGCAAGCGAGAAAGTCAGAGCTGGCGGAGATTTGAATGTTGGTTTACTTGACCAGAGACTCGCTTTGAAATGGGTACAAGATCACATCGAACAGGTACTTCACATTCAATCTACTTTTCACGGTATGCTAACGTCTATCAGTTTGGAGGAGACCCCAGTCACGTGGTGATACACGGAGCTTCAGCCGGTGCTGGTTCAGTTGCATTGCACCTGACTGCATAGTAAGACGTAGCTTTTAGGTTTCTCATCGTAGCTAACTGGTTATAGTGGGGGCCGTAACGATAATCTCTTTGTCGGCGGTATCGCCGAATCTCCATTCCTCCCCACTCAACCACAAGTCTCTGAACTTGAGTGGCAATTTGATACATATGCTACTGCTGCAGGGTGTGGAAATGCAACTGATCAGCTTACATGTCTGAGATCGAAAGACACGGCAACTCTCCAAGCTGTTAATGTGCCAACCGTCTATCCCGGTCGGACTGCAGTTCCACTTTTCTATTGGACACCAACTATTGACGGAGATTTCATTAGAGACTATCCTTACCTCTTGATTGATCAGGGAAAATTTGTCAAAGTACCTATCATCGTAGGAGGTGTGTAAAATCTCTCTCACTATTTTAACAAACTGACAGGTGTCATACCAGACGACACAAACGAAGGCTCAGGCTTCGCAGCCAACGCCAGTTCTCCTGCTGATGTTGCAGCCTTTTTCCAGAATAATTATCCCCTTCTCACAACGGACGACACGGATGCGATCAATGCACAATATCCACTGATGCCTCCTCTTCCCGAGCATGCCGCCTACTTCCCATCAGCTTCCGCAGCGTATGGCGACTCAACATTCACCTGTCCCGGGAACCTTCTGGCGTCAACTTTCTCCAAGATCAACACTCCATATCAGGTTTGGAATTACCGCTACAATGTCCTCCAACAAAACAACGTTGATGCTGGACTCGGCGTGCCTCACACGTTCGAGTCTCCTGCTATTTTCGGCGTCGGAGACGCAGGTGATAATCCGAATTCTAGTTACTCGACCTATAATGCTGGGATTGTGCCAATCATGATGAACTATTGGATTAGTTTCGTGAGAGATCTGAGTCCAAATCGGTATAAGTACAGCCCCGCCCCGCATTGGGAGAGCTTTGGGAGTACGGATGGGGAGCAAGGTGGGAGGAGGATTCTGTTGCAGACTAATGGGACGGCTATGGAGACGATACCGGATGAGCTGGCCCAGAAGTGCGAGTTTTGGAAAGGGCTGGCTGTTACGATGGAACAATGAAGTATGATAACGTGGGTAGGGAAAGAGGAGAGGCACATGACTAATCAGGGGTTGTGATGTTTACAAACTAAAGTCTGTTGTGATAGGAACAATCAGTAAGTATATCCCCAGCATCCACCCCACGACAAAGCCATCTTTTGAAGACTACATTCTCATATCTGTTGATGGTCGCTAATTCCCTGCTTCCCATTTTGACTTCTCAAGCCTCTCGGTAACAGTGAGCTGGGCATTCGAAGTCTCGTATGCCCACTGCTCCAACTGATGTCTATTGTCTTCCGCGATGATCACTTGTTTTTTCTGCGACCCATAGCCTTGTGTTTTGGTGTGGGACCAAGCTGCATGAGCAGCATCTGTTCCAGAGCTGTCTTGCGAATCGGAGGCAGGATGCTGAGTAGCATGAAGGTCCTGATGCGCTTTATTTTGAGAGCTTTGGTCGTCATAGACTTGAGGAGCATTGGAGATACTGAACGCAATATCATTTAGCAAAGGCATAGTATCAAGACATGCAGTATAGAAGCCTACTTTGTGCCCAAGGTTTTCTGAGATTTTCCGAACATGATTTCTGCTGCAGTGGAAGTATGATAGCTGTATAGGCGAGTGTCTTCGATGCAACAAAAGTCTGCATGCTAGTCGACAAGTCAGGCAATTCCAGCGTATCTAAGGCCCTTTTGCGGCTCAGCGTTGAAGATTAATCAAAACAAAACTGCTCCTAAGCGATGCCCACAACGCTCTCATTGAAGAGAAGGGATGTGAGCAACTTTAAGGAATATTCTAAGCTCTTGCCAAGTAGCCACACTTCCTCGCAAGACTTCCTGGCCATGCTGGGTGTAGGCACAGAGCGCCTCACATCATCCAATGCAGAAACCATATTGCACATCACATAGGCGGCAGAGGATGTGGACCTAGTAATTTTCAGTAGCAGATTCCGGGATGTTGTGGTTTCGACCAAACCTGAAACTTACAGCTCTCGTGTTCCAAATATCAGGGGTGGGTCTATCACCCTATACTTCGCTCGCAAATCAGATGAATTTGCGCAGATGAAGCAAAGATGCGAAGTGATTCTGGAATCGCATCTGCCATGCCATGCGCCGCTCCGAAAGATTCGAATGGCGTCTCCTATTGGTTCGGCCATTTCGGGGCCCCACTTGCCTTCCGAGCTGCGTGGCATATATGCACATCGGCAAGAGGAAACTAATGAGGAAATTAAGCTTGACACATCCACGCACACATACACGCATCTCCTCAACAGCACGATTTTCCTCACAGCGATTGGTTATCCCTGTTTTGCAACAACACATGGATTAACTCATAGGAATGCTCGTGCATTACCCAATAGCTCAGCTTGCTACTCAGGAGGTCCAATTGCGAGCGAACAAGTTTGATATAGCCTATGACCATGCTCGATGTTCGGGACCCATCACTAAAAATGAACAATTTGGAGCACGTTGGAGACAAAACTCCATACTAAGCGCATAGGAGGAAGGTCTTAAGATCTCGATTCTCCTCAAGCGATCCAATAAACGGCCTTGGATTAATTTCTCGACGGTTATGATGCACCGTGCGCTAGGCCTTGAATGAATACATAGCCGACGGGCCGCTCAACGTTCGGCATCACAGGAACTCGATGCTCAGCCGCTCGAGGACGTCATGGAAAGATTGGGCGAAGGAGGAGATCAGAAGATTACTGGCGGTTCAAAGGCGTTTCGGGTTTAGGAATTGAGCCGTTTTGTGGGGGTTTGATGACCGATCGAGCTAGCTGACCATCATCAAGCCACCATTTTCTCTTATCTGAGCTTACAGGTGGTAAGGCTGGCTTAACAGAGTCATAACCGATAAGTTCCTCATCATCGGACGTAGGACCGCCATAATTGCGGTTTAGTCTAATGAAGGAGATGATCGTGCGGCTAAGATACACATAAATATTGTGAAGGGCTTGAGGACTCGCGAGTTGCAGATGTTACGAAAAGAACTGGGATAAGTGAGCTGCTTCTCTCGGCTTCCGCATCATATCGTGACGCCTCATATCGCTGTTAGCTAGGCTCAGGGGATCAGGGCTCGATGTCGTAACGGCCTCCTGCGTCACATCCTGCGTTTGGCTCACTTCCCGATGGTCAAAGAATTATTCTACCACCTGTGCAGCTTCGAGACGACCTTCAGCAAGGGGATCGACCAGCAGAGCGGGATCCACGATAACAAGAACAAGTGTAGAGAGTTCTATAAACTGGAAGATAAAGTCCGGTACAGAGGAGTAGCGAAGTATTTGCTTCCATAGTATCACATGATACTATGATAGGCTCAGAATTTGGAACCACCAAGCATCAAGAACTTTAAACTTTGGATAATAGACAAGTTTCTCTTCACCAGTCATTGCTCATTATCGTAAGCCGACTAGCATGTCTTTGAGACATTACGTCCTTTCATTGTTTTCCACGGTTTCAATTATCCCACTTAATCTTCTCCAGTCTCTCAGCAAGTGTGAGCTTCATATCCTCGACCTCATATGCCCAGCACATAAGATGTGTATCCAAATGGTCCTTCTTCATTCCATCTTCAGTGTTGATATATATGTTCCATTCGTGGGCTGTCTTGGAGACGGCGTGTGGGCCTGTCTGTCCACGACCTAGCAGGGTGTCGCCTTTAACATCAGTCTTCGAGGAGCTATTGTTGTCATAGATATCGTAAAGAGGAAGATGAGGCTTAGGCTTCGATGTTACTTCTCTATGAAAGAATTGTCAGTGCGAATCCAATCTCAACTTAGCGGCGAGAATTATTTTACATCTTATCCTTGTGTACGATAGGATTGGTGGTTGGCACATCGTTATTTGACATCTTGAAACTGGAGAAGTGTAATATTATGAATATCTTGAATACGAGAAAGATAGAAAGAAGTCTGTCTGTCCTTAGGACTGGCTGCATAGAGAAGTAAAAGTAGGACTCGCTTTGAAAGGTTGGGCATAGTTTATATACATAGCTGCACGCAAGCAACAGGGCGTTTTCGCTACAGATTCAAAAACGAATGCCTCATCACCATTACAAAACTTCATTCGCCGATTTGCAGGAAGTAACGCCTTAGGGGGAAAATTGGACAAATGATGCCCATTTTCTTCGGACACGAATCCTATCAACAAATGCAGATGTGGAAACTCAACAGGCATAAGTCACTTAGAGAGGGTGCCGAATAAAAATTCCGAGGCTCCGCGCCACTGATTGTCCGGTATGGTCTCGCATGCAGATGGCCCCTGTAAAGTTGCCCGTGTAAGGAGCGAGCGTGATATATCACCACCAATACCATCCCTTCGACCTCAATCACCACACAAATAACACATACGCTGCGCAGATTTTGGATCCATGGGTACCCATGGGCCAGTGACAACCCTGTTCTACACAATGGTCACCGCCAGCCAAGACGGGCCCGCATGGGCTGCCTTCGGTGGACGCACCAAGCAGCGTCTCTCGACAAGCTGAATTCATTCTACAGTAGGACAGCGCATGCCGAGGGTCTGTCACATAGCACAATCCAAACTGGAAACATCTAGGTAGGTACCCTGTTACACTATTTTCACGTGACTTTTATATGACAGGGCAGGTAGGTGCACCTCAGCTCCATTGCACGTCTGCCCAACCTATCTCCCACAGGGTCACTGCTATGTAAAGTAATTCTAACTCAACATTGGCTGGCCTTCCGCGAGAGAGACCCTGGTTGCGCGCTATCACCCGATTAGGCATCCTTGTCTTGACAGCAGCCAGCACCGCAAACTTGTCAGCACAAGGGCTAGCGAGGCATTACTAGCCAGTACCGCACAGTAGGATAACATTCTTAGCTCATATTTGGTTCTACGGATCATCTCGAACCGTTTGCTTTCCCTCTTTCCAGGTGGCTAAAGGAACTTGGAAGATCACGTTACAACCTTGTTTGTTATTCAGCCTTACATTGTAATTGTCGGATCTTTCTAAGCAGCTGTCGCCATACAGACAGATTTGACCTCGACACGACCAACTGCCCACTGCAAAGTAGATCCTTTAGTGCTTTCAAAGGGGTGATCGATGCGCGTTGTGTAAGCAGGTACGCCCATAGCGTGCTAGCTCAATCTACTGTCGCACAAGCGAAAGGGGGGCGACTTTATTGCAACACAAGTGGTCGCACTAAACGGTCCGTTATGTTGTGATAAGGCTGAAGCCGCGCAACGGATGACAACTTCGGACAAAACTATGGTTCATGACAGTCATTCTTGAGACGTAGTTATGCGCCCGTCGAATTTCAAATTATCAACTATACCTCGTAGATTCTCTTCCCACGTCTACAGGCCAAGAATAGTAAAGAGCTCAGCTCTTAGCAACTCTTCGGTGAAGTCATCTTCACATGTGTCAGCCTGAAAAGTTGGAAATGTTATCCTATTGGTTCTTTAATCAGGTCGTACTTAGAACACAAGGGAAACGTGTCGTGAGGAGTCTCAAACGGGTCATTATGATAATGCAGATATCTACCCACCTACCTAGGTAGGAGGTAACTCCCCTCAAGTCATGTGACCGTGGTATTATTTTTCTTTGCGCGCCGGTATGTCACTCCGAAGAGACGAATATCGCTTGTCGTTATTGAGTACAAGTTGCAGATAAGCATAAGTGGAGGGAATGAGAACGCAAGAGAAGCTATGTTCGGTAGTTCTTGGTTCTTGAGACGATAGCTTCAACTCTGAATACCTCTTCAAAACTTATGAATTGTGACATAAATGTGGCAAGTCAAAAATTCAATACAAATGCTATCGCAAATTCTAAAACATTGTTTAACTTTTAGTACTCCATTGATTTATACAACAGCATAACAGATGAAAACTCTTCTCCAGCGTAGCTTGGCATGACCTGCGCCGGTATCCATCACTTGGATCTCTCCAACTTCTCCGTGAAGGTCATGTTGCCATCATGCGTTTCACAGAGCCACCGATAGAGCTGGCATGAGGTACTAGATACCTTGCCCTTAGATCCAGAAACCTGATCATTCCCACACGTAGCAACGTGTGACCAACCATCATCCTCAGTATCTTCAACACCAACATTGGCATCTTGATCTTGGCCTCCATCAAGTTGTTCGATAACAGGAGAGTGAGCATGCTTGTGATGTAGATTTGCTCGGGTATTGGAGGGGTTGCCGGCATTGCTCAACTTCGTAATAGGGGTGGAGATGGTCGAGGAGCTTGTGGAAGGATGTACTATAGTTTCACTGAAAATGTACAAGTTAGCCTAGGCTTCACGAGGCCAGCAGAGTTTGTAAGCACTACCTGAACACAACCCCTTGTTTGTCTTGGATTGATTCGAAGCCACCGTCTTTGGTCTGTGACGCGCTCATAGTAAGAAACTTCGAGGGGATGGAGGTAAAAGATGAATCGAAAATGGGATTTGGAGTCCTACATTTCGCTTGAAATATAGTTTGCTCTTACCCTTACCACCAGATAACGCGAGGCTACCTTTTAAAAAGGGGGTTACATTGCGAGATGTTGGATGGTAGTGAGAGGTGCATGAGTAGAACGCAAAGTGCGGGATATTGCAACCACCATATCGTTCACGACTCTGAAAAACGCAGGCTCCTGTATTTCTTGAATAGGAGGCTGGATTCAGACATCACAGTATAAGCCACCGGCCAGTTCCGCCTCTTGGATTTGTGAAGTTGAAGAATAATAGGTCAGACGATACTGTGATTGGTTCGAAAATGACTAAGGCAAGCATGTCGCTTCGTACGCTGCGTCGTGTGCGACACCCCTGAGAAGATGCAGCCAATTACGGAGTTCCCTTTTTTGACTGTACAGCATCGTGCATATCTGTGATGCTTGTTCAAGAAGCTGGGGGCGAGGGAACCAAAACCGGCAGCTCAAGTGGTGAAAAAGCAGGAATACCCTGAAAACTAACCCTGGGAAGGGCCAACGTGCGCACAAAAGCAGTCAGTCTAAAGGAGAATGATGACGAAACTGGCGCCGAAAATGAGGCTGCTTCAATTCGGCCGCTAATTTTTTCCGAACTTGGACATAGACGTCACGTGTGATGACAATGCTCAATCTCCCTCTTCGTAATTATCAGTAAAGAAATTGATTGATAGATTAGTGCCATACGACACCCTGATTCTAAGCCTTTCTAGACTACCCAGTACTTTAGAAAAGTATCTTGGCGCACGTGATATTTGGCAATCTCGTGATAAATGCCTTGAGGTATGCAAGAGCAGCAGAGACCCTCAATTGAAGCCCTTCAGATATTTAAGCCTCGGTACATCGGCTAAAGTACACTTACGTCTTTCATGAAGCAGAAACTGGTCACTTGATAAAGTTGATACTTGCAACTTTTCAATGAGGAGGCGTAACTTTCTCTCCTATTAGACACGCAGACGCATTAATAACTTAAGTAGAAAGATATCGCGAACTGAACTCTTTAAATAAAGGCATTCGACCACTTGGCCTAGCGTTCAGCGCAACCCTAGCTAGACTCAGCCCTAAGAAGTGAAAGTCATTTATATTCCTATCATGAGTTCTAAGTACCACCTAGATATGAGCTCAAACAAGCATCACGAAGCGTCCCATGTTGATGCATATAAAGCACTGCAACCCACGCACCGACTCCGCGGTAAAACACCGACCTCAGTAGACCTCCACCGCCATCCTCTGATCCGCAACTCTATCCGCCGTATCCTCAACCACATCCTGAAACTCAATCCAACCCTTCATCTTCTCTAGCACATGCTCACCATAGACTACTTCATCGCCCTCTACGCTCTTCACCACACAATTCAATCCCGGCTCAAAGAAGAACGGAACAGAATAGCGACCCTTGATCTCACCGCCTGCTCTCTCAGCCGAGCGAACGCGATGAAAAGTGGCAACCCAACGACCACCACTGACTTTTGCCATCAAGTCGCCAATGTTGACGACCATGCTACCAGGGACATAAGGAGCTGGTATCCATGCACCTTTACTGTTTCGAACCTCGAGGCCACCAGTAGGGTCTTGGTGAAGAAGAGTGAGGATGCCGGAGTCGGTATGAGGTGTACAGACGAGTTCTTGCTGGCGCTCAGCTGGTACTGGAGGGTAGTGGAGGAGGCGGAGGGTACTGAGGGAGTCGATGAGGTAATGATCGAAGAAAGATGCAGGCTTGCCTAAGGCGACAGCGAGAAGGGAGAGGAGTCGTGCAGACAATGATTGAAGTTCGGTATGTAGGGTCTCACAACGAGCCTGAAACTCGGCGTATGAGGGGTGAAAGACGTTGGGTTCCGTGAGATCAAACTTAGGACCGGTGAGCGGGGAAGCAACGGTCTTGCTGTGAGGTGTACCAAGCTCAAATCCTTCTTTGAGGTTGTCTGCACCAAGCTGCGTGGGGAAGTATCTTGAAGGTCGGTCAGTATATGATATGATGTGAGGGTGAGGGTGAGCATACCCTCGATATGTGTTCTTGTTGGTCTTAACGAAAGTCTTCTTCGCAAGCGTCATCTTCTCCTCCAAGGATAATCCATTAGGCCCAAAGAACTCATCACAGAGTTTGAAGACATCCTCATGAGAGTAGGTGAGAGGTAGATCATTGAGATAAACGAAGCCCGTGGTAGAGAAGACTTCGTCCAAGTGGGCAGACAATGCTGAGAGCTCTTTGGGTCCCGGAGGAGATGATGACAAAGCAGAAAGGGAGATAATTGGTAGTGAGGAGAACGAGGTAGACATTTTGACGATGACGGTTTGAATGATGTGGGGGAAATAGCATATACTGGGGAAGGAAATGGAAATGGGAGAGAGTAGGACAAAGAAATTCCACAATGAAGCCCACATACCGCCTTTATGTCAATGCAACAAAGATTCCACCTTCTTCTCACCTACTTTTCGCCTCACGACCAGCACTCGGTTCACTTGAGTACGAAGACCGGCCGACTTCTGCATCAAACGGTTGCATCAAAACCCCACTCTGGGGAAGGACCATCCAAAAACCATCTCCCTTGAATTTCTGTCATTCTGTCATATATTCATCGATGTGGGGAACCGCGAACCATTTTCGTGTAAGCGTCCTGGTGATTCTTCAGTGTACCGGAGGCCATTGATGTCGTCCAGTTAAAGCTGCAAACGAGTGGTCTGTGTCGTGTGGTCAGTTACTAAATGCAATGCAAGGTCCGAGGGGCGATGATCAAATAGGCAAATTTTTCCTGGCTGTAAATCATTGGATGTGGTGATGTTGGTTGAGGCAGTGAAGTGGAGAATAGGGGAGAGACGTTACCTAAATGACGGGACTGTTAATTTAGCTCCCATAGTTGACTAAGCACCTCGTGATATATTGGCAAAGTTTCATTGGGAACTTAAGATCTATAAGAAGGGACCCCGGTTCAGCCACTGATATCCGTCCAAGAGCAGGTCATTAGCAAGGAATACTTTAGGCAAAGAGTTCCAGGAATGTATATGCAATCACGTGATATAGTTCTTGGTTGTGTTCTTAAGAAGAGGCCAACTACGAGTGCATAATGTAGCCATATGTCCTATGCTACATCATCCTGTCCCTACTGACTTTTTCGGAATGACCAATCATAGTATACCACCAGAGACCTTGATTGGAGCGCCCCCTATGCGAAGCGAGGTCCCGCTTAGACGGCCGCGGGAGTTTTATCAACATGCGACGCGCATCGAGAGGCGGATTTAATGTACATGATCCATATTGACTCTAGAGAGGACTGAGACTCGAGTTGTCAATTGCGAAGTCTATATCATAAAGACAGCTGCGAAAACAGCAGCAAACGCAGCTACGACCGTTCCAACATTCCGTACTGCACCACTAGTAGGAACAGACGAAGGCCCTCCGGAACTTGTCGAATTCGATACGGCACTATCTCCCAAGCTCTCCCCAACTGCGCAAGTCCTATTTTTGTAAAGCGTGGCAGTGTCCATAACGACTCCATTCTTACTGGCCACAAAGTCGTGGGTCAAATGTGTGCAGTTCTGGAACGTCAATTTGCTCCAGCCATATGTAGCATTGGTGGTGTCTAGGCCGTATCTCTGATATTTCTGGTACGGGACTTGAAGAGCATCAAGGCCGTCATAGTGACCAGCAGCTCCGTTGGTGATGTACCATGGCGAGGAAGGGTTGTTGAGCTCATTCCCATCGATGACACCATTCGCGAGGGGAGCGTTGCGCTGATACACATGAGAGTGCCCAGAGAGCACAAGATCGACTCCATACTGTATTAGCAGAGGCTCAAAGACATCCTTACATGTCCAACAAATGGTTCCGGAAGCATTTGCATGCGAAAGATACCACGGTCTGTGGCCGGCAACGATCACCCAAGGAGTTTCTGACCTGTTGACGGCCTTCAGGTCTTCTTCAAGCCAATTTGTTTGAGCATTCATGACTGAGCTGAAAGGTCCGGAAGCATCCCCTTCTGAGCCGCCAATCTCATCATTGCCGATATAACCATGTCCTAGGTCAGTTTCGGTGTCAAGCTGAATATAATGGGCCATGCCGTGGTCGAAGGAGTACCTGTTTCCCAGAATCTCAGAGTCAGTATATTCCTATCATATATCTTGAATGACAGAGCTGCATTCTGAGGAGTTATGGGACATGCATGCACGTAGGAGTTACACCAGGTTGAGAACTCAAAAGAGCTAATATTTAACCAAGAAGACTAGCTTACCAAAAGTTGCCAGTTCCTCCCGACTCGTTTGATGGCATGCGGAAGTGGTTTATATAACCAGTGAAATTTGTTTGACCAGGGATACAAATCGAGACGTTGTATGTGATATTGTGAGCTGAGTCAGTTGTACCTCCATTGTCGCAGTTGGATTCATGGTTTCCTGGTCCAACCATGTACGGCTTGGTGGTAGTGATCGTTGTCATCTCATCATAGAAGTCATTGAGGATGGACTCATAGACATTGAAGCTATCGGCAATCGTGGTATTCGGAAGAAACCCTTGAATCTCTTCCTTGAGCCAGTAATCAGCATAAGCTATATCGCCAGCTACGAGGTGTCAGTAATGCCAAAGTGTCTGGGATATGCTCAAACCTACGGTGCCACAGGAATTCGTAAGAGTTGATGACAGAAGTCAACGACTGGATTGTATTGGTCTCATTCGGAGCCAAAACGTTTGTGGATGCAACGCCTTTTCCAGCACTGGTCGTGAGACCTTGTGCACCCATAGTCCCCATATCAACGACCACTGCCACTGAGTACGGGGTGCCATCTCCTGCTGGACGACTCGTTCTGAAGTTGTATGGCACAGAAGTAGTATTGTCCTCCAGCAATCCGATAGGAGAATAGTAGTAAGTAGTGTCGGGCTTCAGACCGGTGATTTTAACGTGGTTATTGTACGTTAAGGATGTGGGGTATGTGATGGACACATCCGATGATGCCGACTGGTTCATCGAATTTGGAGTCAATCCATATTTGACTGTGGGATTGTTGAGCTTGGTAAATGTATTCCAAGAAACGTACATCCCAGTATTCCCGGCATAAGCCAAGCGTACCTGGGAATTGATTGTCGAATTTGTTGCTGCTTGCGAAGGAACGGTAAGCAGTGCAATTGCAGCAATGCCGCTCAACACAAAGAAAGAACGCATCCTAACTTTATAACGAATGTCAAATAATAATGCAAAGGTCGTGTAGGCCGGGTGAACTTTCACTCTTTATAACTGAGCCTGGGACGGCTCGACGGCTCGCGGAGAGCAACTTCGAGCTCTAAAAGACGGCCTCAATTGAGAATGGAAATAAAACCAGAAGGACCAAAGAGCACGTGGGATTGACGACTGAATTGACTTGCTATTTCCTGCCGCTTGTTCTGCATTGTGTCCCCGCAGCGGACACCAAATCTTGAGATTACGAATGATTAAACTTCAGTGACATCCCTAAAGCCTTGGCGAATGCCGACCGCCGCCGGAGGTGCATAAATCAACAAGTTCTGGAAGCACGTTCAGGTACAACATCAGCGCGACTAAATGAAATGGCAAGCAAGGTCCAGAAGTGGTTCCTGCAGTTTTGTCTCAAATTAAATGGTGGTCGTCGTGATCCGGAAGAACGATGCCGACGCGCAAGAATGAAAAAATTTCAAGAGACGCCAAAATGAATATCATGATGTCTGAGGGGTCAAAGCTTGACATCGAGGAATAGTAGCTGGTGTCCCTGATCGGCGCAGGGTAATAAAGTGCTTCGTTTCGAGCCTCCGATCAGAAGTCTTTTCAGGATCATTTGCACACTGCAAATGCCTGTGCGGGATTTCGAAACTTTCGGGTTTTAATACAACTTCTCAAATTTGAAATAAAGAAATATACTTTAGTTTGTTTAGAGTTTCAAACCAAAGTATAAATAATACTGCTTCGTAATTATTTGGAGGGTTTTAAGTGATGCCACCCAGGCTCGTTACCCCACTCTCATCGCCCGCAGACTTAGAAATTCCAGATCTCACATAAAAAATAGGACCTCATCCTTTCATCAAAACTCTAAGATGATATAAGCCACCTCTTCCCATTCAAAAAAGTCGAAGGGATTTCCTCGATTCACCCACTCTCGAGGCAGCTTCCTTTCACTACAGCTTAGGGCAATGGTGGTTGACCACAACCATACTGTATGGTGCAGATTACGAGTACTCGAGCTTTGCTGCTAATAACCAATGAATCAATCAAGAAGTGCATATGGAGTACGGACATTGCTCTCAACAAAGCCAAATGGGAGACAAAGTAACAGGTCGAAATCGATATTATTGGTAGTAACGTGAATATTTCATGTTCTCTAAAAATACAAGTTGATTTAGGTAACTGATCCGCGACTACACGGGCCTGGTGCTCCAATGAGCCAAACGTATCATCGGAATAATAACACCAGCTGATGGGCTCTCGAAGCCTTCATCTTCCATCGATATACATGCGGACTCCTTCATAGCAGCTTCCATGAACCAAAGACATCCAGCACTCGCATACACGAAAGACGAGTATGTCGCATCCTAACAAGTGGAGAAGGTGATATGCGACGAAAGGGAAAGCTATTCTGTACTAAGATAAGAATAATGTAACTTCTTCTATTGATACTCCTGGCATACTTGAGCATCACCAGTGAGTCCACGATCTTCAATCGGAAAGTACTTGGGATATCACTAAATCCGACGCCAAACAATCTCAACCCGAAGCGGTCCTTGCAGTGACGCCCATAGCTTCCCTCTCGTCGTCCTCAAGATCATCCATATGCTCTCTTGCCCATGGACTTCGCTTCCTCAATGCACGACCCCAACGTTCTAAAATGAATGGAATCGGCATCAACAAGAGTGCCAAGAACCCGAGGAGCGATCCAGCCCATCTGTATCCTAGATTTTCAAACATTTGAGTTCCGAACAGGGGGAACACGCCTCCGAAGACATTTCGAGCAAAACAAACACCAGCCAGCGCACTAGCTGCGTACACCTGCGAATAATGTGAGTGGAAGACTCAAGCGAGTTGAGAGGTTGAGAGCTAACCTTGTAGGTATCCTCGACATACATGAATGTCATGAGGATGAGAGTATAGAACGACCATCCATAAAAAGCAGATGCGATGATTGGTACGATCCACTACACATCATCAGTCATTGAAAATACAGACAGCGGTGAAAAAACTCACATGAACCGATGTATATGTTGCCCAAGCAAACCAGAACAACGAAACCGGAAAAACAACAGCGGCCACCATCGATGTCTGGACTCTGGCTTCAGGAATATTCTTTCCTCCTGTCTCTTCAATCCTTCGAAGGTAGTATCGCTCCTGCCATAAGTGCGTAAGAGGTCCGAAACAGACTCCTACAACAACTCCAAGGTTGGCAAGTCCGACTTCGATCGTACTAAATCCATATCCCTCTGGACCAAATACTAAGGCAAAAGCTCCATTGAACAAAAAAGTCAACCCGAAAAGGTACCCATTATATGCAGCAGCAAATATGATCACCGGTTCCGTGAACATGAAGTGAAAAGGCCTCGCCAAGGATATGTTCACCAAATGTTTGAAGTTCTGTGTCCGCATATCCTCTGCGACTTCCAGTTCCTGGTTTCCAGTTTCTTTACGAGCTTTTGCAGCACGCCTTCGAAGAATGACACTGTGTCGAGTCTCACTGAAATTCATTACCACGCAAAGGAGAACGAAGAATCCTCCCGTTACCCCAGTCATTCCCCAAAGGACTGCTTTCAGACCTTGCAGTTGCGCAATAAATGAATACGCAAAGTATCCGCTCGAGGATCCCGATGCCGATGTGATTGTAAATATAGACAGAGGAAAGCCAGTATGGTGATGATCCCACAGATCTGCAATCGTCCCACCAATATTGGCTAGAAATGTCAGCAAACATCCAGCGTGGAAAGGACATTCGCATACCAATGCATGCCGAGCAAAAGAAGCCAGCGATAAATCTCAAGATCATGAATCCTGCAACAGTAGGCACAACCGCAGTTCCGAGCAAGAAGAGAGTGCTGATCAGAAATGTAGACAGATAAACTGGTGTCCTTCCAAAATACTCGCTCAGCGGCGCCAACAGCATAGGTCCAAATGCCAACCCCAGCACATACAGAGTAACTGGCAAAACAGCAACCTCTGCCGATGTTCCCCACTGCTCTTCGAACATCATCTGCGCAGTCGTGTATCCGGACGCGTTCCATATCACAGTATAATTTGCGATTGTTATAGAGAGAATGATAGCCCATTTTCGCCAAGCCGGCCAATTCCTTGGGTCTCCTGGATCATTGGGAGCGAATTCCACCAAATTTTCGTCTTCTTTCTCTCCTGGTACGAAGTTCGAGTCGTGAGAAGAATTTCCGTTGCTGTTTGGAGCTTCCTTTGTGGCAGCCAAAGGAGGCACACTCTCCAGCGTCCTTTCCTGGACCTTGTTCTCCTCCATGATATGTTGAACGAGAAAGAAATAGGGGACGACGACGAAATATGGAAGACGTAGACAAAATTCGGTGCGAACCTTGGTCAAATCAACATGATGATCGTACACGGATGTGTTTATCCATTATCTTTCATCCTTGTGAAAATCGGCTAGTGGGGCAGCGATGACGTTCATCGTGATGATATTGAAAGGTGCCAACGATCGCCCAAGAGTGCCGAGCCGTTTTACCGATGGCATCAAAAAGCAGGTGTACTCGAACTAATAAACCTGGACGCTAAAAAAGGGGCGACTGGATCATTTGTGCACTTGATGCTTTTGTGCCTGATTTTTGTTCAGTTCGTAGAATTGATGAGTAAACCTCGCGGAACTAACCCCTGCTGGTTGAGCCCCTATTTATTTAGCGAGAAATCAAATCCGCCCGCACTGCCCAAGCTTTTTCGGGCCCGACCCTCCCGTAATTCTTCAAACTACAGTTTACGGAAGGAGGCTGAAAACCGTGAACACTTTAGTTAGTGTATATATTCAACCGCAACTTACAGATCTTCGAAGTCATAATTGCATTCCAGTGGGCCTGTACTTCGTAGTCGCATTGTTGACTGTACGATACTTGATATATTCAAAACGCTACGCAAACGTATGTCCAGGCGCAGGCGCATACGCTCTCCCAGAATCCCACGCCTCAGTCGTGACCAACGAGCAATGCCCAATCCCATTCGGAAACCCACCACTAACACCCCACCTCAACTTCTTGAAAATCATATCCTCATCCCTAACCATCGGATGACAAGCCGCACTAATCGCCGCACTACACGTGGATACCACAGGAGGAGCCCCGACCGGAAACTTTCTCAGCATGAAGACTATCGCACTCAATAACAAAATACCCGCAGCAACAATGGAGAAGATAATAGCGATAGGCGAATAACCGCAGTTCGAGAATTTCGAGAAGTCAAGGTTCGCTCCTCCATCAGAGAAGAATACCAACGGCTTGCCGTCTTTATCATAGACATTTGTCTGCACCATGAACAGGGACTGCGACACGAACCAATGCAACAAAGTTTGCAGAGCAAGAAGTGCAATACCCCACGACAACGGCGCTCCAAGTAGCCATGTCCCGCGCTGTTTTCCAGAAGGAGTGCTGACCATTAACGTTTGTGCCTTGAAAGCGAACCGACTCCAGTCCTGGGCTAAGAACATCGAACTCATGATACCCATGTACATCAGGTAGACGGCGGCTAAGAAGATCTGAGGAATGTTGGCAATGATGGCCATCAAGATGGGGTTGCTGCCAGCTTCTGCTCCGTAGATGACCAAGGCATTCTGGTTCAGGGCTCCAAAGCCCATTGTCCAAAGACCGGAGGGAGTCAGGTCTATGCCCTGATTTTTGACGTGTACGAAGCCCCATACTCCAAAGAAAAGGACAATGCAGAAGGAGAGTATCATCCTATTTGGCATTAGCTCGAATCATCGTAGACATAGACCGAAGAACATACAAGCAGAAGAAAGACGCCCAACGTTTCCTGCTTACAGCCAGGCCCCAGCGGCGTGGTCTATTGTTGAATGGTCTGGCAAAGCCTCGACCTTGCCAATGTTTTCGTATATCGCGCTTGTCAGCAAGACACATCTGCATTGTAGTTGGATCTTCGTAAGTGAGGAAAGACGCAGCGGCATCCCCAACCGAAGTGAGGATCTTCTCGGCGTCAAATCGAAACAGAACCCAGAGCATGAGGACAACTTTGAGCGCATTGAAAGTCAACACAACAATCATTATCGTCATGCTAAAATTGACCGAGCATATATCGTTTGTAGGTTGACTGAGACAGTACTCGATGGGATAGTCGAAGACTGTCCAGTTGCTTGCTGTCGAAATGAATTTGTCTGGGTTGCAGGTCAAGAATCCTCCATCCTGGCCACCCTTAGAACATATCCACCAATTTTCGTCCATGGCAGATTCTATATCGGTGGATCCGTATTTGAGAACGGAATTCGTGTCATTCTTGGTAGATGAGATGAGTAAAACGTTTCTCCTCCCAGAAATAAAGGCATTCTCATACTGTTTGATACAATCTTTGTTTTCCAGTCGTTCCCATGATGATGAATTTTGCTGCATATCCGTCCAATAGTCGTCCATGGTTTGCTCCAGCCTCATATAACCAGCGATATCTAAGTAAAAGAGGTCTCCAAAGGAGGTATTTGGAGGTGTTGCAGTAAAGTAAACTTCCGTGTCATTGTATTGCCATGGGCCAGTAAGATTGAAAGGAGCACCCGTAAGAAAATCCTCGGTAACGACAGACCAGTAGTATTGGTTGGTAGCAAGGGAAGTGAAGACAAGGGAGTTGTACCTTTCTAATAGTCAGCAAAATTCAGGTATTAAATACGCGCAAACTCACAGGAGATGAAAGGGCACCGAACTGATCGCCAAAACTAACACAACCAGTCCTTTCCGCTTCGCTATACCCCGCAAATTCCCAAAGCTCAAGCCACCCACATGAAGAAAGCGTCCTTTCTGATGCGCCTTGTCAACCTCTTGCCTCGAAGGGCAGGAGTACGCTGCCATGAACGCATTGCTTCCTGTCAGAAGCAGCGTAGACAATATATTTATCAAGAGATGATACCAAGTGCTGAGGTGCTTAACCTCCGAACATTCTCCCTGTTGGATGGTACCAAAGCCATCAGTAATCCCATAATGAGACCTCGCATAGAACAACCAAGAGAGGTTGACGATCAAGACAATGCAGGCAACTGCAGCAAAAGCCCGAAGCGTCCGTTTGACTCCTCCAAAATACTTCTGCTTGAAAGTCTGTGCACGATACGGCGGGACGCCATTCTCGTCCACAGCGATTTCCGCATATTTACCAAGCGTTGGCTTCTGCGGACCAGGTGAAGGTGGATATTGAGAAGAGTACTGAGGAGGAGATTGCATGGGAATCCATTGCGATCCGTACTGGTCGGACATGTCAAGGACTCTATCCAGCCTCCCAACTTTGAAAATGAGGGGCCATAGAGGGTGGCTGACCCCAGCATTATGTATCCGTGGAGTGTGGCACCGACCCGCCCAGCTGAATATGGTGGCTGCCCTTCAGCCTCCAAAAGTCGAGCATATCATTGGTCCTTGGCCCTGCCAAGAAGCCACACCGAGATACATCCCGCTCACGGGATTGACATGAGGCTTTTTAGACATGGTGTTGAGAGTTTGGAGGCGTACTGTAGGTTATGAAATCATAACAATAACTTATAAAAGGTTCTTTTCGTCTTGCTTCAAAAAGCAGAAACATGAAATGCTTGGGGAAACAGCGTCAATCACGTGATATATACTCTTGGCAAAGTCTAGACCCGTCCATCTGCAGCTAAAATTGGACTATTGGCATGGAAGTGAAACGCAGAAAGCTTGGCAATAAATACAACCCAGAAGCTTTGCCTTCAAACTTTTGAGAAGAACAATTTGATTATCCTCCCTCGTATCCGAATAACTGAGCCGTTTCACTTGGCTCTAATTTTGTGAAGATAGCGAACAAGTGGATTCTCAAAACATATTTCCTCCCATATTGGCACTCGCCATTGTTCGTACATATATACAGCTTCAAATCGGAGCCTACTAGCTCCTCTTCCATCCTTGGCAATTGCCTCAAGCAAGATTCTCCTTCCTCCACCATACATCTTACAATCCTAGCCTATGCAGCACTAAGTGTAAAGTCCACATTTCCCGCATTAACATCCGCACCGCCAATACATGTGCTAGTGAACGGCGTATCCCCACAAACTGCTCTTGCCGCTCTAACGCATCCCTCCCATCTGCCCTTCGTGATATCGATAGTCTGTCCCGAAGTCGCCGCATTGAGCGTGAATTTCGCCGTTCCTGACTCGCCAGTAGTAGTCGTTGGTTCGCCGCCGCATTGCTCGATCGTCCCTGCGATTCCGCCACAGATTGCGAGGAGGGCAACGTTGATATCGTGCGAGACGAGTGTGCTAGCTTTTGTTAGCGTAGTTCTTGAGTGCAGAGAACGGGAGCAACATACGTAGATTTGTCTGTGCAAGTCGTGCCAGTGATGGAAGCTGGATTAACAGAAGTGTTTTCCGGTGCTGGAGCTCTTGCAAGTATAGTCGGCGCAGCAGCAGCGAAAGCCGCAAGCAAGGTGGTAAAAACGATCGAGGAACGCATTCTGATGTTGAAATGGAAGATGCAGCGCAGCTGAATAAGATTTACTAGGCAAAAATGGAATGATACAAGAAAGAAACGATTTTGCTAAAGCTGAAAAGAACGTGTCAGACTCGCTGATGGACAATGAATAACAAAACTAAACAAGGCGGGGGAAGTCGAAGTATAAACATGCCAGAGAAATGAGACAACTGGTAGCGAGACGTACTGCAAATCATAGGAGCATCCTCGAATGTCATTTGTCAATCGATCTATTCCTAGAATAGTTTTATCTCATTGGACAATCTCATACTCGCTCGGTATCAGATCGATCTGATACCCCTGAAACACCTCGCTTAATATATTGGGCATGGACGAAAAGCGAAGATGAGATGAAGCGAAAACATTGGCCAAACATTAGATGTTTGGTCCTAGCGAGAGTCGAAATACAAGATGAGATAAAAGCTCACCGCCCAGATCAAGCTTCCATCTCAAACTGCCTAGCTGGCAGGCTTAAGCGCTGTGGAGTGGCGTTCCAGACGCGACACATACATACAATCCCTGCATCGCGACCAGGACCTCATGAACTCGTAATGTTGAGCTCACGAGCAAAGGATACGTTATGGATTGTTTTGATACGTTCTCCCTAAACTGCTTATTCTCCCTGTAGTTTTCGACTGCCGTTGACAAGATAATGCGTGATACGCATTCTAGAAGTGATGTCGTTGGAGTTTTGTGTCGTTCAGAGAGCTTATTATCGCAGATGGTGAGAAGCTCGTTGGACTTATAAATTGGGCCGACCTAGAAGTCGAGGCCTCTGTCTAGTGATTGATCTCCTCCGCCAACATCGTGGATCAGGGGCTTGTCATAATTTTCCCTTTTTTTTGTTGGCTCGCCTGTGGACTGATTTCTGAAGCTTGCATCCTAGTCTCGCTATCGGAGTCGCCTTTGATCATTTAGACATCACCTCCTATTGATATGGAAAGTATAACCAGGAGAATAGCGAACTATAGTGATCTTCATGCCCCATAATCATCACCACTCCTCAAAATCTTCGAAACCTCCTCCCACTCCTCCATCGTCCTCACACCCCTAATCCACTCCTCTCTCAACGGCCTAACCAACTTCCCCTCCACCTCTCCAACCAGCTCACCCAACCCACTTCCTCCCATCTCCACACTCTCCCTCAACTTTTCCAATGCCTCCGGACTCCAAATCCCAATCAATGGTTCCACAATCCCATTCTCATCCACAAAACACGTGACCGGATCCCGATACTCCAAAATCAGTTGTAGGAGCGCCGACGCCGGGAGCAGAGGATACCCGCATCCTAGAACCAGCCATTTCGAATCAGGATGGAGCGAATGAGCAGCTAGAAGTCCAGCTACGGGGCCAATGTCTTTCCCTGTTTCGTCGAGAATGACTTGTAGATTAGGACTTGATACGCGATGATCGTCATCGTCATCGTGGCTACTTGGTGCATTGGAGACAAAGAGAGGAGCTGGGTCGTCGAGCCGGAATTGGATTGCGGCTTGTTGGCATTTGTTAGGAAGGAAGATGTGGATTGTTGGTGCGGAGGGGACGGCGTAGTGGATGGTTGAGAGTGCGTGTTCGAAGGCGAGTTGACCGTCCGGGAAAGGGAGGAGTTCTGTGCGGGGATTCATATGAGAAGATTGAGCACCTATGAGCAGGAGGACCTTCAGGACTGGGCCGTTGAAGTCGAATTCCATGATTAAGCTTGTTGTTTGGGTTACTTGTCGAAACGTGAAGGGAGGTTGCAGGCTTTGGCTTGAGCAATGTGAAGTTAGAGGCTAGCCACGTGACCACATCATAAACCATACCTAGGTATATTATCCATTGCCAAGGGATTATAAACTAATCTCTTCATGTAGGCCATGTAATATCCATAGACTACTCTACATCTTTATGATGACTAGTAATTCTTTTTTCCGTGTCCATTGCCCGTCCCAGACTCCGAAATGTGATTCCAATCATCAGCTCCCATATCTGCCACTTCTTGCGAAGGTATCTCCCTAATATTCCCTATATAATGAAAGAACCACGATGTATACTTCTCCCAGGATTACTTTCTCGACTTTTGATATGCCTTCTTTGGGTTCATTCCTGATCCAGGTCCTGAAATCTTGAAACCCTTCAATCACGACCACCTCACGCTCCCTCAGCATGGCGTATCTTCAAGAGCATCCAGGCTTGGAGTCTTTTCCTGCGTCTTTCGAATCTGCATCACATTTTCGACGTCGCATCAAATATCCTCTACCTTAAACCCCGAACTCCATGTTCCACATTTGATCTTATCATCAAATGTCACAATCACTATTTCCCTCAGATTCTCATCTCTTCATCCTCATTGAACGCCGCCATCTCAGACAACATAGTTCTGACATGTCTATGCACCCCAGCCTCACTAACTTTCTCAATCAACCCTCTCAACTCCTCCCTCGCCTCCCTATCCAAATAACCCGGCCTCGAACACCTTGGAATGGCTCTCGCAACAACCTCAAAGCAGTCTCGATAATGTTCTGCGTTCTGCCACCTGTCTGCGAGGATAGCGAGCACGGATGTACAGTCTCGGATTGCCGCGTCGGCGAAAGCCGGCACGGTGTGAAGGGCACGAGCCCAGATTATGTAGAGGATGGTTACGCCGGCTTGGAATTGGGTGATTACCTGGAGATTTTAGCAGAAGGAGAGATAAATATGGAAGACAAAGGTGAACTTACTACGAGCCATGGTTGAGCCAGCTGACGCTTTTTTTGTAGTGCTCTGAAGGTTGTGCATGTATCACAGCTCGCTTGAAATGCTATATCGCTAACGTGGGTATTGATATTCAAACGTGTTGGTCGACAGAGGAGTATCCTCGATATCTGGCCAATAAGTCCTAGCCATAATGGACTTTGATATCCTTCATTATCCATCAGACTTGGTGCGAACCGTTAGCGATTTCCAGTAACTTCGGAGTATATTTAGTATTTCCTTACCTATGAGAGTAAATCTCGTCCGCCCAGTTCTCGATCTGCATCCTCATGCTCTCCTGCCATTCGGGTGTAGACTCTCCTTCGATCGGAACAGAATGCATAACATGTATGATATATGACTGTATGACCCTGATCTTACAAATATGTGCAAATGTTCCTAGATTTGACAACACCTGTAGTACTGCTGGTGGAGGCGCATCGCTGAGCCACGGCATAGAATACTGCTCTTCGGGACGTACAACGTAAAGTGGTGAAGAGATGTATGCATCTGCAAGACTGACGGGGACATCTAGTGTACCACTGACTGCTCTGTCTAGTCTGATCATGAGATCTCGAGTTAGCCGACGTCTTATCTTCAACAAATACCACCTCATGATGATTGCATAATTTCGCTTCTCGCAAGCACATTCAACATATAGATGGCAATAAACTTACATATAAGCACAAGACCAAGCCTTGATCTTCATTTGACTCTCCTCGTCCCCCATATCAACCAACTGATGAAATCCATGTAAGCTCGCAAACCTCATGATCGCCCCAGTAATGTGCGAAATTCTCGCTGTAGACTCCGAGTGAAGTGCATGCATAGCTGATAACAACATTGCCTGTAATCTCGTCAAAGGATCGGACTTGGTGCTTCGGATGATAGCATCTTCGCTTTGAGCCTGTGACTTCAGGTCTTGGTGCTGATATCTTGGTGCAGCGTCCGATTTTGACTGGATGAGTGATCCGATGGCGAATATCTAGACTAAATTAGCAACGATTATGACTGTGAGGTTATTGCAATACCATTTTGACGAAGAAAGCAGGCCATCCGGATATTGGACTATTCGCAGGAGCCATCTTCCACTCATTGTACCAATCTCCACAGTCCTTTACACTCAGAAATGGATATTGGGGATGAATGGATTGGAAATATGTTCGAAAGAAAGAGGCAGCAGTAGCAGTAGGAATCTCATCAACCCCTTCTGGCTTCGTGCTCCTTCCTTGAGCTAGTTGAATTGGTGCATGTGTAGGAGCAGACGATGAGAAAGCCTGTGCCGCAAAGTCTGGAGGACTTGGCTGGCTTGCTGCCATATCTCTCATCTGAACTGGACCCCCGATGCTGACCGAAGGGATATTTGGCGTCTGAGGCACTTGCCACTGCCATATCCTCTCGGTATCTGGAGATGTCCCAGCTAGGTAGTCATAATTATAAGCCTGTCCAACATCACTTGTGATGGAGGTCTGAGAGTCTAGATACTGATTCCTCACAGCGTCTAGGTGATCGAGTGCAGTACCAGGAAATCTCTCATTGAGGGTCCGTTCTAGCATCGCTGCGTGATTCTCTAATGCTGGTACATACCCAGCTGGATAGTTTTGCAGCGCTTCTTGGACCACGGGCAAGCATTCTATCCCTCATCAGTACTCGTCTGAAGTATTCGGGATGTTCGGATACGATACCGACACCAGCAGCTTCACAATTGTGGCATGGCTGCTCGAAATCGCAGCGTTGCTTTCTGTGCCTGCATCTCCGACAAGCCTTCTTCTTCCTTCTTGGACCCAAGGCAATCGCACTGGTGTCCGAAGGACTAGGCATGTCTATCGAAGCCAGCAGCAAAGGTCCACGTGACGACAATCGTCAAGGATGGGATAGGAGATGGTAATCGTGAGACTAGTCCAAGTGTTAGGAATAGATTCATATTGAAGATGGCGGCGATGTTGCTGTGTCCCAGAGATAAGGATGGTGCGGGGCATAGAAAAGTGGGTTAAGGTTAGGGGCCTGGCTTGGTGAGGCAAAAGTGGGAGCTGACTTGTTAGCGCCCAGGCACCTCGGTATTGTACCTACCTGCCTAGGTAAGTATGAAATACAACAACCACAGAATAAGAAGTTTCTAAAAAATACCCTAATAAAATTTATAACGATAAAATAAGCAATTAATCGTGATCATAAGTATAGAAACTTTCTCTAAGTTAAGAAGGCTCGGAAAATGAAACTTATTCTTAATTGGCAATGCTCCCTGATACGCATAGCGGCGTATATCTAAGCACGGAATTCGGTTCTTGTCCCTCGTTGAAACTTCCACAAACATTACTTCCATCGTGCTCGGACTTTCATGCTCGTACGCAACATGAGCTTATTATGTTAATTCTAAAGCTCATCTAAGTCACAAGATGATAGACGAGAAGTCATAACATAAATTTAAGAAATTTACGCCTATAGGATATCAAAAGTACGCGGAGAGGAAGGGTATGTAACCAGAGAGCCGACCCAATCCATCCTATCCTGTCCCGTCCTATCCCATCCAGTCCCGTCAGTCCCATCCGATCCTAAAGGAAAACCTAATTGCTCTGCTCCTGTCTCAAGAGGAATGAGTTCACATACCCTCTCACGCCTTCCCCTGGCTCCGTCCTCAAAATCTCAATCTTCTCATCACCAGGCTTCCCCCATCCACCGCCACCAGGTGTCTCAACAATAACTTTATCCCCCGCCTGGACCTTGAAGTCCTTCCTCCCACCAATATTGACCCACCTCTCCTTCCCATCTTGCATTTTCTCCACCAGTGAGTTCTTACCACTTTGAGCAGGCCCACCACCCGCCATCCCAAATGGCTGATATACTCTCCTCTCACTCACAATAGAGGCACTCAAGGCTCTCCTAAATTCGTATTCGCGGATGATGCCATTGCCACCATTAAATAGTCCCACGCCTCCACTGCCTGGACGAAGAACGAATCGATTAAGTACGCACGGGTAGCGCTTCTCAAGGACCTCTGGATCAGTAATCCGAGTATTGGTCATATGGATATGCACTCCCGAAGTTCCGTGCCAGCCGTCTCCTGCGCCGGAACCGCCACAGATAGTTTCTCCAAATCCAAAACCCTTTACTTCTTCACCTGTCTCGAGATTCTTGCCTCCAAAGCCAAACGAGAAAACATTGCAATCTCCTTGACTAGCAGCACAGGCTTGGAAGGCTTTGATGAGGACATCGGTGACACGCTGAGACGTAATTGGGTTTCCAGCACACACAGCAGCTGCACCGCTTGGATTAAGTATTGTGCCTTCGGGAATGATGAACTTGATTGGAAGAAGACAACCTTCGTTGAGCGGAATATCTTCATTGATCAGACATCGAAGGACGTACATTGTCGCAGATTTCGAGATCGCGGATGGGGCGTTGAAGCAATGCAGACCTTCAAGACCAGTGCCAGTGAAGTCGAATGTCGCGGATCCAGCGGGGTCAACTGTGATCTTGAGTTCGAGAGGAGTGCCGTCGTCCATATGATCGATTGCTGTAAGAGGCTTGCCGTCGAATTTTTCGTACGTCTTTCGGAGATATGCTCGAACAGCTGTGGCGGCATTTTTCTTAATGGCATTCATGTAGAAATGAACCTGTTCGACGTCAGTGCATGTTAATTGTATTCGATGGCGATGACATACCGTCTTGAGTCCACATTCTTCGATGAGGGTCTGGACAAGGTTGGCACCCTTCGCATTGGCGGCAATCTGTGCTTTCAAATCGTTGAGATTGTCACTCAGGCTTCTTGTGCCGCTGCATCCTGGGTGAGATCCTGTCTCTTCCACTAAAACTTTGGTGATGTCTTCTTCAAAAAATATGCCGTCTCTTACGAGGAACATCGAAGTAATTTGCGCGCCTTCCTCGTACAAGTTTGTGCTGCTAGCAGGCATGGAACCTGGGAGGATACCGCCAATCTCAGCATGGTGACCTCTTGAGGCAGTGTAAAAGCTGATGTTTTTGCCTTCTTGGTCGAAGATTGGCGTGATGACCGTGATATCTGGCAAGTGAGTACCACCAGCGAGTGGTCTATCCTGTATTAGTAGCTGTACATCTTGAAGGATTAAAGTGACTGACGTATTTGAAACCAAAACATCTCCCGGGCGCAAGTTTTTCGAATGAAGATTATGTTGGAATCGAACAGCATGCTCCATGCTACCTAGATGGACAGGGACGTGTGGAGCATTTGCGACTAGACCACCATCCGGCTACAAGAGTTAGCGAGAGGTGCAAGAAGCGAGTGAGGTTACTCACACCAAACAACGCGCAGCTGAAGTCCAATCTTTCTTTGATGTTGACTGAGACACTTGTCTTTTGCAGAGTCAGTCCCATCTGCTCTGCAATGCCCATGAATCGGTTCGACATGATTGAAAGTTGAATCGGATCCTCGGCCAAGGGTTCATCACTCGAAGTCTGGCTTGGCGTTGCTGAAGGCTTCTCGGATGCAAGATCAATCACAACGTGAGATTGCAATATCCTTGCAGTGGCTCCGGGCTGTACCACGATCATTTGTGTCTCGTCGTAGATCATTGCTGGTCCCGAAATCAAGTCGCCAGGAGTGCGATCTTTCAGTACAAAAAGAGGCGCATCGGTCCAGCCACTCTCGAAGTACACTCGAAGGGTCTTCTGTTCGTCCTTAGACACAGCTGACACGGGAAGAGTCGCTAGTTCGTAGCTGATTGACCTTTTCTTCGCGAGCTGGGTACCGGCATTTGCTCGACCCCGGACGCGCAGATTCTCTACCAAGACTTTCCTGTTTGGCAGAGTGAAGGAAAATTCTCGTTGATGCTCTTTGACAAAAGCAGCTGCGTAATCTCCATCGTCAGGCTGCAGGATCATAATTATCGTATCAGAACCCGCATATCTTAAGTTCACATAACGCTCGTAAATCATTTGGTCGGGATTGAAACCTTCCAATTTGAGCTCTTTAGTCACTTGTTCCTAAAACAAAATCGTGAGCCAATCTGGACGACCTCGAGGGTAAGGACTTCGTAAATACCTGCAAGTTTGCCAGCCGGAACTCTACCTCGTCCACCGACGAGTAGTAGTCACATGAGCAGGGTTCATGTTTCTCTTGCACTGTATCTGCCAAAGCCATTCCGTACGCGCTCAATATACTTGCATGCTTGTGGACTAACACTCTCTTGATATTTAGTCGATCTGCGATGGCCTATATACTTTATTAGAGACGCAGATTTCATCAATGCTGAAGACTTACACAAGCGTGCTGCCCTCCCGCGCCGCCAAAACTTGCGAGATTGTGATCACCAGTATTATATCCTTTCGATTCAGTAATTTGTCTGATTGGGCGGCACATCGATTCATTAGCAACGTTCAGAAAACCCAAGCAGACTTCCTCTACAGAGAGAAGCTTGCCACCTGAGCTCTTCAAATCCTCATTGATAGTCTTAGTGAGCTTCTCGAATGCTCCCCGAGAGGCGTCGAGATCTAGAGGCTCGTTCTCATTGGGTCCAAAGATCTTCGGAAAGTGTTCGGGTGACAAGCGGCCAAGTACCAGATTGGCATCTGTGACTGTTAAAGGACCGCCTTTTCTGTAGCATGCTGGGCCGGGATGTGCTCCCTGAAATTTTCATCAGTTTCAAATTGTAGGCATGTTTTAGATGAGCTTACAGCTGATTGAGGTCCAGCATTGAAAAGACCATTACGGTAGGTCAAGATACTTCCACCACCTGCCGCTACAGTTGTGATGTCTAATTGTGGAGTCTGGACTGTGACGCCTGCAATCACATTTTCCAAAGTGTGAGTTAATAGACCGCCATAACGGCTAACGTCTGTTGATGTTCCTGTTTTTCATTTAGCATGTTCCAGCATGGGATAGGATATCGCGACTCACCTCCCATATCAAATCCGATGCATGAAACTTTGTCCTCCTCGTCGTAGCAAGTGCGACTGAAACCGACGACTCCCCCCGCTGGTCCAGATAAGATTGCTTTCAGACCATTAAATCGTTGCCAACCGACCAGTCCACCATCAGACTGCATAAATTCGCATCGAGCTCCTTGTTCGCTGTCCTCTAGCTTGCCTATGAAACCGGCTCGGAATCCATCGATATATTTCTGAACCACCGGGGAGAGATACGCATCTGCAGCTGCTGAATGGCCACGTGACACGGCTTTGATCATTGGCAACAGTTGGGACGAAAGTGATATCTGTGTGAAGCCAATATTTTTGGCGATCTTACCAATAGACAATTCGTGATCTGGATATGTGTACGAGTGTAGAAGTACAACGGCGAGAGATCTGACACCGCTGTCATACAACTTTTGAAGATCTTCTCGTGCTTTCTCGGCGTCTGAAATTTATGAGCGCGGATATCCCTTTGAAGAGCAAGAGTACATACCAAGAGGTTTCAAAATTCTAATGAGCTCTCCACCAACTCCTTTCACGACATGGACATCATCAACTAGCGAGTCAAGCTCAGCTGCTGATTTAGGATTCGGGTCCTCAGTATACTCCTCGGGAGTGACTCGCTCGTCAACTTCCAAGACATCGGAGAACAATGGAGCCGCGCGCCGGATATTGAAATCGAACAATTTTGGTCTTGTTTGATCCCCTATTCTCAGAAGATCCGCGTGGCCCTTAGATACAACGAGAGCACAAGATTCTGCAGACCTCTCTAGCAATGCATTTGTTGCAACAGTTGTGCCCATCTTGATCGAGGCTAGAAGCGGGTCAGCACGTGAATTCCCAATCGCGGGCCAGACTTACCAATCAGGCTCGTGTCGATTGGAGCGCCCCTGACCAGCTTCTCGCCTGTGACTTGCTCCAAAATCCTCCTGATGCCTTCCTGCAGGACATTAACGACAGCTTCCGCTTTGCATCTTGCTGCACTTACCGTCGGAGCATCCTCGTAATTGGTGGGGTCCACGCTGAGAAGCTTCACCACAATGTCTTCCTTTCCGGCGATGTTTGTCGCTATACAATCCGTGAAAGTTCCTCCTCGGTCAATGGCAATCTCAATGCCAGACTTCATCGGAGCCGGAGGAGGGGTGATGGCGACCGGCATCTTGACGAGATTGGTGTGGAGGACTACCTCTCACTGAATAGCTGGAAGGAATGATTTGCCTGCTCCACAGTGTAACGGCGAAGGAGAGAAGATATAATGGCATAAACTCGATGCTTGTTGTACGGCAATGGATGTCCGCCTCCTGGAAATGGTGGCGATAGCCTCACTTAGCCTTGGGAGATTGGAAAAGCCGGCTCGTCGATGGCGCAAGAGGAGGGGGGTGGTGAAGAGTGTCGAGAACGGGCCATCATTGGACGCCGCCCGCCGTGGCTCGCGAGACGAGTGTCAGATGCAGCCATTGAGGAATTGCCATGATTTGACAATGGCAATGACAATGAGAATGACAATGACAGTGCCGAGGACATTGCCGATCGTTTGTTTGACTGGCAGTTGGTGGAGTTGAAGGATCGGGGTTGAGCCCGAGATGTCTCTTATCGAAGGCTCTGCCAGGCTGCATGCAGCGTGCAGCGTGCAGCGTGCAGCGTGCAGCATGCCGAGGATGCGATTGCGGTGTCCATTTTTGACCCACCAACGCCCGCGACTGCACACCAACGGTTTACCACACGCTAGAAGCTTAAGGCCACGCTAGGCGATCCTCGCCGTAGCCTCTCCTCTCTCCCTCCCCCTCGGCTGGAGAACTCCCTCTTCGACAACCTCTTTTCCGCTGCGTCGGCGTGCGAAGTCCATCAAGTGTGGATGTGCTCACCGAAACATGCAACCATCGCATCGCGCCCGAGATACAGTATGCCAAGCAGGAAGCTCCAGTGGTGGCGGCAGTTTCGCCTAGAGCGTGGGAGGTCTTGATCCAGCGAGTGCTGGCTGGGCTGGGCGGACTCGTGATAACTTCCGTCGTGGAATCGTGTTCGCTATTGTTTTGTGTGGCCAAGTCTCAGCTTTGTCTTTCGTATGAATCCTTTTTAATTATACCTACGTCACTCTGAGATCCCCCGCAGTCAGTTGTTACTTCTTCAATATGTTGTCTCATATCAATCTTCAGCTCGGATGGCCCTCTCCGCGTCTATTTCCCGCTGCACAACTCGCAGAAGCAACCACAGCCACTCTCTCTAATCCGAATATTGCAAAGTCTGCACTCATATATGGTCCAGATCTAGGTTACAATCCTCTTCGAGAGTCGGTCGCTGAGTGGTTGACTTCATTTTACCAACCACTCTCGAGAAGGATTCCGATCGATCGAATAGCCATCACTGGCGGCGCGTCTCAGAATCTAGCAAGCATATTGCAGGTCTTCTCCGATCCCCATATGACAAGAAGGATATGGATGGTGGAGCCAACATACTTCTTGGCATGCACGATCTTTCAGGATGCGGGTTTTGCAGGTCAATTGAGAGGGGTGCCCGAGAATGAAAATGGCATTGACATCGAGTTTCTGAGTAAAGAGCTTTCGAAATTCGAGTACGAGGCTAGTCAAAACGGTGTATATCATGAAATAAAGCCCTCAGGCCAGTACGGAAAGGTTTTCAGGCACATCCTCTACTTGACCCCTACTTTTTCCAACCCAAGTGCAAAGACCATGTCAACACCAGTCCGAGAACAACTTTTATCACTAGCGCGAGAATATGATATTCTCATCATTTCAGACGATGTTTACGACTTCCTGCGATGGCCTGTTGAAGACTGCAAATCGCATTCCGTCAAGATGGCATCAATTCCACCTCGATTAGTCGATCTTGATCGTGCTACAAGTTCGGACGACTCTTGGGGGAACAGCATCAGCAATGGATCATTCTCTAAAATCGTCGCTCCCGGTGTGCGGGTGGGCTGGGCAGAAGCCTCGTCAAAGATGATCCTCAGACTCTCACAGAAGTAAGACCTCGTTCCAGTGTCTACGTGAGTACAACACTAATAGTGTGTGATAGCGGCGCGACTCGCTCAGGTGGAGCCCCTTCACATCTAACCTCGACGTTTCTCCATCATCTTCTCAGCACTGGTGCCATGCAGAAGCACGTCGATGAAGTCCTGATTCCGACCTACAAATCGAGGTATCGAGTCCTCATGGCAGCTATCGCTACTCACCTCGAACCTATCGGCGTCAGAATCACGACTGGCGCTCCATACACAATTCCAGAAGACAACAATACCGTTGTCCCAGCAGGCGGTTTCTTTACGTACATCTCATTTCCACCCGAACTACCCAGTGCCGATGTCATTGCGAAACGAGCCAAGGAGGAATATGCATTAACTTTCGCATATGGAGATATGTTTGTAGTTAAAGGTGACAAGTCAAGCGCTGAACGATCGCGGAAGGGCTTTGGGAATGGAGCACGTCTCTGCTGGGCATGGCACGAAGAGGAAGAAATTGAGGAGGGGGTAAGCAGGCTGGGACAACTTCTCAAGACCATGCTAGCTGAAAAGTCAATCTGATGAGGGGTATTTTGATCTTATTCTCAGCTGTACACCATTAGCCTCACAAAATGAACAACTTCAGCCATCAGGCATTCTCGTCAAGGGGTTTGCTGAGAAGTGTCACCTCGCTGACTCAGAAGAAATAAATTTCTCAGCCCTGAAGGCTTACACCGTTTCACGAAGCATCTTACTCAGCAAACACTCCTTCCCCGACATACTATAGCCTGTAGCATCACTGGCAGAAAATTCACTTACTGGCGTTCATCAATATAACCAGGGGCAAGAGAGCCTTTTGCAGTTGTTTTTGTTAATTGGCGGGACAAGGCAATGTCATGTCTTGCAAAGGGTTTGAACAATGCAATACCAGCTCGATACCTTGCGCCTGGTTATACAGGCATACTTATCCTCATGTAAGATGATTATAACCGCAAAACACTCAGCTGAGCTTTGGTGGTGATCAAGTTGCCCCTCCTTACCCTCCTCTCTGCATATATACCTCGAGGAAAGATATCTTGCTTGCACTCAAAGCAGACACAAATATATCAAACGAGCATTCTCTTACACTCTACACACTACGCTTCGTACAGTGCAACTTCAACTCAAACCTCACACAACCAAACATCAAAATGGGTTTCACCTCATATCAAGGTCCCGCCGCCAACTTCCCCCCAATGTCAACCTGGAAAACCTTCGAACAGATCTTCAACGCCAACAAGAACGAAATGCTCCAAACTGGCGACACCCACGAAGACGTCGGCCGGATCTGGAACGCTGTTAACCAGGCCGCCAAAGAGATCGGCGTCGAAGAACGCGTTATCTTCTGCATCATCATGGAAGAAAGTACTGGTAATGTTGGAGTTGGCACGACTACCGATCACGACCAGAATCCTACTGGTGGATTGATGCAGTGCGAGGAGAGCCCCGCCTTTCCTGGAAAGCATGGCTTGTCGCAGGTAAGTTATTGACGATTTGCTCCTTGAAATTTTGATTGGAGATTTGGATGAGAGACGATGATTACTGACGCTAGGGAACAGGAGCAAATCAACTCGATGGTGTTTGCTGGAACGAAGCACTTCAAGGGAAATTTGGAGCAGTTGGACGACAAGGATACGGCCTCAACCATCTATCGTGCTTTAAGACTGTATAATTCAGGGGCTATCGATGAGGCGAATTTGTCGGATCCGGTGATTAAGCAGGCGAACGGGGCTTATGTCTCGGACATCGCGAACCGATTGCAGGGACGTACGAACTGAGTGTATCTACATCGTATTTTTGTCGATACAGGACATTGGGCAAGAGGATAAGAAAATTGTTAGCTCTACTATCTATCTAATATTACGCATTTGAAGTCCGTTCTACTTTGCAATTCCTGCCACAAAATCAAGTGATCTACTGTCTCAAAGTCTGGCCATCACCTCTTCTTCCTCCACTTGCCCGCAATTTTCATCTTCTAACTCAATACTCTCCTCCCTCTCATCTTCCAAAAAGAACCTCAACATTACGCCTGCCGCCCAAATGCTATCGTCCACTTTCTCTACTGCTCCCATTACCTTTCCTAAAAACTGCTCATCCCACCCCGCTCTCTTCGAAAAAACCTTCAACGTCTCCCCATTCACAAACGCATCAAACTCCGCATGGCCCTGAAACGTCAACACTCTCCCTTTACTCCAAAGTCCTTGCAGCGCACAATGCTCACTACTTCCCAATGCATGGAAGCCTTCCGGGATAGGATGAAGGACGACATGATCTGCGTGCACGAACTGAAGACGGAGATGGGTAGGGGAGGAAGGGTTAGAGAGGACGGGTCCGAAATGGGAGAGGACCCGGGGAGTGAGGGAGATGGATTGCACGCCGAGTTCCCAGCCTTTAGGGTCTTTGGATACGACGGGGTGAGAGGGTGTTGAGAAGAGGGCGTGGGCGATGAGTTGGTGGCCGAAGCAGGAGCCGAAGAGGTGGATGTTTGGGTAGTTGGTATATAGCTCTGTTCTCTGAATCAGTACTATGAAGACGGGAGGAGATGAAAGGATAGATGATACCTTGAGTAAAAGCGATTAGATTTTTGATCCAAAATGCATCGTCGTATGCTGAAGCTGCTGTTGTCGTGTTAATCATCTCTCTAGCCAGATTATAAACTGAAGGACGTAGGTACCTGAACCAGTGATGATTACACCATCCACTCTTTCCAATTCCTCGGAGGATGGAAGATAGCCTCTCACACAGTCATAACTGCTAAACTCCAGATCCAGTTCCGGAATCCCTGGTGTCTGCACAGCAGCATCTCTCAACAACGCTTCAAAAATATCCGCATACGTTCCTCGCTCAGCATACACATTCGGCACCGGTGTATCGCAATCCAAAACCACGATATGCAACGAAATAGGGGCCATTTCTCGTCTCGTCTCAATCACGTGTCTCTATCCGTCTCCCTTTCAACGCCTCACAGTTCAAAATAGGCAGGTAGCCAACAAGTAAGTTCCTAGAAGCGGCACAATATTCTACACGCGAGACCCCTCTTTTGTTCCAAGTCTAATCTTCATATCGAAGTTTGAATAGATGAGTGACTCGAGATTTCATGATCTCCGGCTTCGCTCTCCACTTTTGGGTTTTCGGCAAGATAAAGTCCGCCGGCATACTTGATAAGGGAGTCTTCTTTTTTTGGTAAGAGGCTTTCTTTCATGTGAAGGCGCATTTTCATGCCCGATGCTCTGCGTGAGGCTCGGTGAGCGCGCCGATGCATGTCCGTTTCCGCTAGAGAGGACGCCTCAAGATCTTCACGGAGAATCGAATACGAAAAGAGAACCGAAGTGAGCATTATCACGTGATTCTGTTAGAACAGACCATTTGCTAGGAACCACTTGTGAGAGAAAAGGACGAAAAGAACATTTGCGAAAATTTGTTTCATTCTGGATCATTTCGCTTCCTCGACTCTATCCACACTCCCACCCCCCTCCTCCCCCCCCTTCACCCTCCCTCTCCCACCTCCGCTACTCCCACTCCATCTTCTCACGCCCCCCCCTCTCCACCCGCGCCATCACTCTATCATCCACCCAACCATACCTCTTACACTCACTCAACCCACACACCACACCACGCAGCAACCCACCAAACCTACC
>VXCB01000111.1:0-134310 GCA_009613015.1 Mollisiaceae sp. DMI_Dod_QoI
GCAGGGCGCACTTGAGTGAATTCTCCGCGTTTTATTGCATCTACTGCTGCCGTCACAAGTGCAGATTTGTCAACTCTAGCCATGATTTCAGAGTGGTGGTGGGGTAATTTTCATTAAAATTTTGGTGATGTTTTGGCCAGGGTGGTGTTTGCGCACGGGATCTCGGTTATGGAATTCTGGGCACGAGGGGGTAAGCAGGGGTTAGCACGTGAAAAGTCTATTTTTAAATACCCCTCAATCCCCTCTAACCAGAACGTCTCACCGATCAGACGAACTTGTGACCTCTCTCCAGGCTGCTAACGATACATGCAGGTAAGAACCGCCATTCTTTGCCGCGTGACAAGATACTGTGATGGAGTAAGGCAACTTGTTTCATTGTTTCTCTCGCATCCATTTCACTCTATCGTTTTCGCCCCGTTTCTGTTGCTCGTTTTTAGCCCTAGGCTGCTTCGCCAGCCACCGAGATAATCAAAATGGAGGCCCCGTTCTACGCATTGTCTTCTGCAGGCAGCAGCAGCACGGCAAGCTGGTCGTTCGTCGTGATTAGGGCATAATACTGACAATAGAAGGATGATAATCCATTGACCCCGCCTTCCCCAACGACTCATGATACTTCTCGTTCATCATACCATATCAGTGATATCACTGCCTTTGCAGAGAGCCTCCAGGATGTATGAGCTGGATATCAACATATCAAGGACCTATACTCACCATGACTAGGCTGCTAACCAGGCATTTCCGAATCGAGGACGTTCTCGCTATCACACGGTCAACGTCTGCTTAATCCGATGGGAAGAGGACGAGCTGCAGGTTCAAGATGAATTGGATCGACTACACGACGTCTTCAATAAGCTGTATGGCTTCAATACGGATATATGGCTCATCCCATCTACTGCCTCACAGATCCGACTCACTAGCATGACCTGTGAATTTCTGCAGAAGTTCGATCAGGAAGGCAATCTTTTCATTATATACTATGGCGGACATGGTAAAATCAATAATGCAAGGCAGAATCAGTGGTGGTGCAAGGCACAACCTGATTCCCCCTTTGTAGATTGGTCAGCAATTCAAACCCTTTTCGGCACTGCTGTGTCTGATGTGTTGATTTTGCTCGATTGCTGCGCGGCTGCAAGTTCAGCTGCTGGTACTGGAACGGGGACTATGGAAGCTATTGCTGCTTGTGGCTGGGAAACAAGAGCTCCTCCTCCTGGAGAGTACTCTTTCTCGCATACTCTGATTGAAGTGCTCGAGGAATGGGCTAATAAGCCATCATTTTCTGCCGCCATGCTCCATACAGAAGTTCTTTTCGTGTTGAAACAGAAACGACCTGAGAAGGGAAGAGATGGAAGGAAGTGGGAATGGTGTTCCACTCCAATTCATTGGGTGTACACTGGCGATCCGAAGGCGCCCGGTATTGAGATTTCGTCTTTGAGAAGCATCAAAGCAGCTGAAAAGGCGCCTGCTCGAGAAGAACTCGCACAGCCGCGGTCTACATCTTATGTTGACGCAATGGACCTGGATGACGAAGACATATTTGTTAACCCTCTAACAGACTGCCGACCGAGCGGGGATTACAAAGTACCTCATGTTCTGATCTCGATTGCCCTCGAAGGAGACCAAGGATCTCTTGATGCCGTATCATGTCGACGTTGGCTAGCAGACTTCCCAGCGCTGGTGAAGTATGCCACTGTCGAAGGAGTCTACAAAGGCTACTCGACTCTTCTCACCCTATCCGTACCTGTCATGATATGGGATCTTCTTCCAGCTCACCCAGCTTGCTCTTTCATAGGCTACATAGTTTCTCCAAACAAGTACGCTGCTGTCATTCGTTCTGGTGTCACATCTGGGCGGAACTCGTTCTCTTCTATGTATCAACGACCACCTTACCTAGGGAGACCCCGGAAACCTGAGGGCATTCTTCGAAGTGCAGATAGCTCTTACGGCTCAGATGGTGGATCTGATGCAGAATCTGATGGAGAGATGTATGTTTCTACATGACTTCATCCGTACAAATACTCATTCCTCATATAGTGATACTCATGAAAGTCGTCCCGTCTGGGTCCGGACTCGCCTCGAGGATATCTCAGACAGAGAAGAAGAAGATGAGAGTAACGAATGCGCAATTGAAGACGATATGATGTCTGATTGGGAAGACTCTTTAGATGGTAGCTCATCATCAAATCTTTACGAAGGACTCTCTATGAAGAGCGCCAGCGACAGCTCGAAACCGTCAAGTAAATCATTGCTCACCACAATGCTTCTTGGAGGGACAACTGCAAAACCAGTCGAGATTGGACGGAAAACTCAATGCGACGAGCAAAGATATCGGTCTTCTGATCAAGTTGAGCTATCTCTGAGTCCAAGGACTGCGAGGAGGAATATGTTAGCCTCAGAGCTGTCAGTCTCTCTTCGCCGACAGATGCTGTGGGAGAGACATCAGGTGGAGGTGGCGAAGCATGCACCACTTTCTCATCATGCACACGGCCATCCGGAAGGATGTTCTGAGAAGAATAAGAAGAAGCGCTCAAACTCATTCTAGTGGGGATACTAATATGTAAAGATAAAGATATATACCCTCGACTGTCAATACGTACACTCATTTCAGGATATTTAAATATACATGGCCAATTGACGACTTTCTAAGCACAATTAATTCTGGAAAGTTCCTAGGAGTAGACAGTTACGTTGCATAACATATCCATGTAGGCCATGGCAATAAAAAATATGGACGAATATGCAGCACGTCCGCAGCATTTGAAAGTCGGTTGGGCTCCTTCGATTTTGAGACTGGACAAGCGAGTCGGCTAGCTAAGTCAACAACCTTCCACTTCCGAAGGAAAACACACCTTCGCACCTTCAATCTCTTTCAACTTCTACCACGACAATTACATTGTGCGAATCCCACTCTCAAGAAGGTGAAGTCTTCAAGATCACTATTTGCGATTGAAATTTCAAATCTTTCACTTCAATCATCTACCTGGGATACTTGCATTTCGACTTCTTGACTCGTCCACTCCGTTTCCACTCCTCGGTTTCAACTAGCACATTCCCTTCAGTGCCGTTTAAACAATCACAGTTTCACATCTGTCCTCGACGCTAGACAGTTGTATTGCCTACCTCAAAGGCAATGGGTAAGTGGCGAAAGCGAATACCAACGATAGTTTACTGACTCGTACCTACCTAGACCTTGGATATGAACCTCCCAACTTGATACACGCGATTGCCGACATTCAGCGTTCCTGCGAACGTGATCACAATGAGTGCATGCTAGCTATCCAAGCCGACAAGGCCGAGACAAGCAGGGTCGCCGATATCACAGGCCCCCTATACGCGGACCGCAACGGCCTGGAGAAACTGTTAGCTGCTCAAGAAGATGAGATTAGCCGTCTAGAACCTCAATTAGTAGAAGCATATGCTCGTTATGATCGGGTTAGAGATAAGGCAGATCGTTGCCCCCGTGACATTCGAGTTGCTCAACAACTGGGCAGCGCAGCGAGTCAACTATGTACCATCGAAACTGAACTCAAGCGCGCTCGTTCCGTACTTTTAAAAATAGTGCATAAGGTGGAACGTATTGACAATGAACTCCGTCGCCTACAAGCCGAGCACGTACCTGGCAGAAACGAGCGCTGCACTGCTTACTACCTACTTTATCAGAGAAGTGCAGAGAGGAGAAATAAACTTACTGCTTTAGTATGACTACTTTCACCTAAAATATCTCTATTTGTGCTGACCAGACACAGGTAGCCACAGTCGAAGGAATTTGGGAAACCTGGTCGGCAGAAGAGCGAGTCACACATTTCGAGGCTGCTGATTTCGACTTCGGATTATTCCTAAAACACTCCTACGTCGATCAGCTACTACAAGCGTATGCAGAAGTCCGCCATCAATATGCACCACCAAGACATGGATTTCTCGACATGTTGATTAGCTGGGTCAGAGATGGAAGACGTCGGCGACCTACCAAGTCTCCTCTCTGGGGGGAAATGACCCTTCTTCGTTGAACTCATACCAAGGTTGAATATTGTGAGGAGGAACTCGGCATTGAGCCCCTTCTCCCAGTTTCACGTGCGAACAGGTTACGTTTATAGACGTCTAGAACCTGGGAATCTTCAACACCATTGCAGTCGCTGTAGAGTTATGTATGAGAAGGTCAGTCTTCCTGCTACACGAGTCCTTTTCTTTCTTAATTAATCTGACGAAGTATCTCGAATACAGAAAGTGGGACATGAAGGGCCTATGAATAGATTCGAAATTAGGAACAACGGCTTTATTTGGGGGCAGCCCATTGCAGGGAAGGAAAATAGTCTTAGGAAGCATTGAAGAGACAGATCAGACTTCTGGACGTAGAGTACTACTTGGCCTGTATCTAGAGCTTGTGGCATGCATATTGAGCTAAATCATGAAATCATCTTCCAATATTACCTACCACCTTTGGAACGAACCTCAAATGGCGGGGCCATTGCTTTGATTAATACTTTTTTTGTGGATCACTTCCCAGACTCGCTTGCTTCTTGCTTCGTCACCTCAAGGGCCTTCCTTCGCTTCAACTCGCTTATCCACTTCCCTCCTCCCCCTAAAATAAACAAAAAAATAACTTAAAAAAATACACAAAAAGCAAAAACTCCACACCAACCTTGTAGCCGCCGGGGGGTTGTAGGGTGGTGCTTAGAAAACCCGTGTGTTACACAGATTTTTTAAGTCGGCGATCGCGAGTGGCGAACCAAGGGATTTGAACCCAGGCTGCAGGCACTACTGGAATATGCTATTTATCTGTTAGTTGTGGTTGCTAGGTTTGTGAGAGGAGCTAACTTACGTGTTTAATGAGTGCCTTTGCTGACAGTCAATTTGCTTATTTGAATCTGTATGGGAGGTGGAGAGTTGGGTGAAGGTGAAGCTAAGGTGGAGGCTAAGCGAGGTGGGTGAGTGGGTGGGTTTTGAGTCTGGGATTGTGTTTTGGGAGGGGAACGGGTGATGTATGGGGGCTATTTCTGTTGCTTGTGAAGATGTTGGTGTTCTGGTGCATAGAATGATGAATGTGATGCTGTCAAGTGACTTTGATGTCGTCCTGCATTTCATGTCTATTCTTTCCCTCATCCTCGAGGAGCTTCTTATTGCTTGAATGATATTGAAATGCATTATAAGCTAGGCTTTGTCCGTTACTGCTTCAACGACTTTTAATCCAATCCTTGCCAAATCAGTAACGACCTAGGTAGATATGTGGTACACGCGGACCCTGTACAACCACGGCAGTACCTTGATAGTGCTATAAATTTGGTGATCGAAGGACATCTTCAATTTGGAAACATTATCAGCAAATATGTCGAGTCACTAGTTGTTTCCTTGTAGAAAGGTTGGAGAACCCTCAAACCTAGATATTTGGATGAGCGTGGCCAAGTATTATGAACATTCTCGTGGATAGTACAACGTAGCCTGGTCTTGCCCTGTGATATTCTTTGGTATGTATCCCGATCAGCGTGAGAATCTATGTGCTTTGATTATCCCAAGTCCGTGAACTCCTTGCAGCACAACCTATACCCAACACCAGATACACAAGTATCCTTTATTCCTCTTCGCTCTCATCGCTTTCATTGGCATCCAATGCCTTCTCCAACTCCGCCTCCAACTCATCTTCAATATCCTCGTCGCTCATTCCCCCAACATTTCCGGCAGGACTCGGTAACTTCAAATGATCTACGTCTTGATTTCTCTCCCTCTCATCCTCATACTCCTCTCCTTCCGCATCCTCATCTTCATCGCTAACATCCTCACTGACGTCTCTTTGAAATATGGGCGTCGAATTATACTCTCGATATGTATTCGAGCTTGATCCTCCGCCCGATGCACCAGGCCACTCAATTGTAAGGCCATCATCACTCCCTTCATCTGGCTCCGGCGTAGGTTCTCGTGGAGGAGGGGCAGGCTTCGCTGCCTTTTTCGACTTCTCGACTTTTTGCCTTGGTATGGTAGCTTTCGTGGCTGGGGCTTTCGCAGCAGCGGCTTTCTTTCCGCCTTTCGAGGCTCGTCTCTGAGGTGCAGCTGTAGCTGCAGGCTTGGGTTCTGGGGGCTCGATTTGAGGGTATTGATCGCGGACGTCTGAGGACCAGGGTGCAGAGATGAGGTTCATGTCGAAGGTAGAGTCAATGCGATGGAGAACGAAATGTTTTTTTACGGGGTCGAGGATTAGGACATATTGGCCGTCGGCCGAGGTGCGGGAGCCTTCGTAGGAGTACTTCTCAGAGTCGTCTGTGAGAGTGAGGTCATATAGAGAATCTGATTCGGAGGAGGGTTTGAGGAGAGCGGTTGAAGAGTCGGATGAAGGGTCTGGCTTATGGTTATCTGCCAGGCAGTCAGCTCGTGATGGCAAGGAGAGAGAAGCAAGGGAACGAGGCTCGTACATCTGATTCCTGTGTAGACCTCCTTTGACGTTTTGCCCAATAATGCGTCGCTCAGGACGATGGGATATTTTCCGGGCTTGTCAATGTCGATCATACCTGCCGCCATGGTGTTGGATTGCTCACAGGTTCTTGAAGTTGGAGAGTGCGTTTTGGTGAGGCTGCAGTGAAGGAAGATCACATCGCCATGATTGTCGTCGTACAAAAGATTACGCTACTGTCGTTCCCCAGATTTCGGCTCCGGCCCTTTGTTCCAAATTTAGCATCATCCGCTCCCTGTCTCGGCTGTCGCAAGGGACAATCACTCCAGAGCCCCAATTTGCCAAAAGCAATCACATCGTGGCTTCCCCAAGAACATGATGGTCAAGTGCTCAATTTTGCACGACCTTGATGATGTGTCCCTTAAACCTTTCATCACCATCCCAGCTTGCCTTGCTTTGCCACTATGATTTCCACTCAGCAGCCGGATTGCCGAGTTGGCATCCAAGCCAAGCACCGGTAGAGAGATCAACTCCAACCCCGCAGCCATCAAAGGTCTCTCGTTGGTTGACTTCGAAAATGCGAGTCAAGTGCTTTGGTGTTGTCGTTGTTGTACCATTCCGCTATTGTGGATTCCTGATAGGATAATTGGTGTTGGACCGTCAAAGTTCAATGCGGGGTATGCTATCCTCGGCCTCGAAACAGCCTTTGGGGTCCGGCGAGACGAGATACTATTACAATGCAACTTTACTTATTGATCGGAATCATTCCGTATTATTAATATATACAACTTCATACAACAAAGTCCTGCGTCCTGTTCCCCGTTTCAATTTTGGCTTGTTACTTATCTTACTCTCCAACGTTTCTGAGCTTCCATACTAAAGGAACGAAAATGGCTCCAGATATTTCTGGTTTAACAATCAACGGCTCTGAGGTCCAAAATGGTCAAAATGTTTCCGCAGATGCGTATCAGATCCCAGACATCACTTTTCGTGATCCCAACAATCGTCGACTCAAGGTCTTGACTATTGGTGCAGGGGTATCAGGAATCTTGATGGCATATCAGATTCAAAAACAGTGTCAGAAGTAAAATTCACCGGAGAAAGTCGGGGATAAGTCTCTCCATCTGACAATCATTAGTGTTGAACATGTTATCTATGAAAAGAATGAAGATATTGGAGGAACTTGGCTGGAGAACCGCTACCCAGGCGCTGCTTGTGATGTATGTTGTTCTTGGATCTCTTCTCTTCTTATGGTTCATGAAGCACTTTGACTGAGAACGTCTAGGTTCCCTCACATGCCTACACTTTCAACTTTGCCATAAAGTAAAGTCTTCAATATCATTGTTTACTGCAGAGCTAATACATGCATTTCAGTCCAGACTGGCCACGATATGCAAGTCATTCGCCAGAGATCTTTAAGTATCTCGACAAGGTCTGCGAAACTTTCGATCTTCGGAAATACATGACCTTTAACACGGAGGTGATTGGTTGCTATTGGAACGAGGACACTGGCCAATGGACTGTGAAGCTCCGACAGACTAATCCTGACTCAGAACCAAGAGAGTTTGAGGAGAAGTGTGATTTGCTGCTTCATGCGACTGGAATTTTGAACAATTTTAAGTGGCCAGACATCGAAGGCTTAGACAAATTCGAGGGCAAAGTCGTCCGTGAGTGGAAGCATACTTATCTGTCGGACGTTTTTGACCATTCTAGATACGGCACGATGGCCTAAAGACTATCAGAAGGAGCAATGGAAGGACGAATCAGTTGCCATCATTGGATCGGGTGCATCTTCGATTCAGACTCTGCCAAACATGCAACCTTATGTCAAGCATATCGATGTGTATGTTCGCACTGCGGTCTGGTTCATCAATATCGCTGGTAACAACGGTGCTGGAGAAATATATACTGAGGAACAACGAAATGAGTTTCGCGCAGACATGAAAGCGCTTATGAAGCATGCAAAGTATCTTGAGGACCAAGTCAATGGTCTCTGGTCCATGTTTTTCACTGACAGCGAGGTCCAGAAAGGAGCACAGAAAATGTTTGGAGATCGTATGGCCGAATTTATCAAGGACGAGAGGCTTTTAAAGGGATTCACGCCGAAATTCCAAGTGGGTTGTCGAAGGATCACGCCTGGTATGTTCTCTTTTGGGTAAGGTATCTATTTCTAACCACCGTAGGTGATCCGTATATGCGAGCGATCCAGGAACCAAACGTCGATGTTCACTTCGCTGCTGTCAAGAAAATCACTGAAGACTCTGTCATTGACACGGACGGCCAAAAAAAGAAGGTTGACACGATCGTTTGTGCAACTGGATTTGACGTATCCTACAGACCACGCTTCCCAATAGTCGGTCAGAATGGTGTTGAGCTTGGTGAGAAATGGAAGCTTTGTCCAGAGTCTTACCTTGGAATCACAATTCCAGACATGCCAAACTTCATCACATTCATTGGTCCTACATGGCCAGTGGAGAACGGCTCAGTGATGGGTCCATTAGGATACGTGGGAGAATACGCCATCAAAATCATCAAGAAGATGCAGAACGAGTAAGGAAAATTCTCTACTTCTACGACCTATACTTTCTTCGTCTCATGCATTCCTGAAATAGCTGTTGCTGATTCACTTACTCTGCTTACCCTGGAGATATTCTGCATAAGGAAAGTACTGATTTCTCGATCTTCTAGGTTCATCAAGTCGATTGTCCCGAAGCAAGATATTACTGATCTATTCAATGCTCATACACAAGAATTTATCAAGCATACTGTATGGGCGAGCAACTGCAGAGCTTGGTATAGAAGTAAGCAGCTCGTTCCTCTTCTCTAAGCAACGCTAACAAATATAGACAATGAGACTGGTCGAGTCAACGCCGTATATCCTGGCAGCTCTCTGCACTATTGCCAACTCATTGAAGAACCGCGGTACGAAGACTACAATATCACCTACCAGAACAAATTAAACCCGTAAGTATATCTGCGTTTCTGGTCTGTCACGTGCTGACTATTGCAGGTGGGCATTCCTAGGACTCGGATACACAATAGAGAATCGCAAATTTGGGATTGAAGAGGACGTTGACTGTTCTCCCTACCTTTCAGAAGACAAAATTGACCCGAAATGGATGGAAGAGGTCATTAAGAAAGGTGCTTTAGTCGCTAATCGAGCTTAACGAGATATTCCGTACAACGATTGTACTCAGCATTGTCAAACTTAGTTGCATCGTATCTGCCTGTAAGGCCCGCGGTGCCGTTATGTCGGTCAATTCTTTTTTCTATCAGAAAATATCATCAGAGTGGTGTTGCATCCCCGCAATGCGGGGGTTATTGCCGAAAGGCAGGTACTGTACGATGCCCGCTTCGCCAAGTGGCGGAAGGTCTCATTCCGCACTTCCAAATTCCAACAAATGCGAACAGTAAATGCTGTCAATGGTGTACTTTAATTCACGGGTCTCGGAAGGTTATGAGTTTAATCTAATGTAAAATGGATAATCCGGTGCTGGTCGTGTATTATCTCCTCTTTGCAAGCTTCGGCATCAGTGTCATTTCAATTGATCTCGTAGACTCCTTTTGGTTTTGCTCGCTACTCGAGATTTCTTGTACTTTATTATACCTGGTATGACCATGTCCAGACTTGAGGTACCAAGGGTCATTCAATTCTCGGGTCTGTGGCGTTTCGTCAACGGCACTCGAGTCGGCAGCCTAGCTGTTTCATCTCTACCCCAAACGTGCGGTTACACCCCACCATGGCTTGAACCGGCAGTAACTCCTACTCCGCATCCGATTATCCTTGTCTTTATATCCACACTTTGAGTGCAGCCGTATCTAGCATCCAATCATTACTTGTCAGAGATCACAAGGACTCGATAATTCAAGGATGTCAAGATTGTACCTTAATTGTTCTCCCTAGAAAGACTTCCGTACAGAGTTCTATGGATGGAAAGTCTCCAGATAGCGATATTAATTTCCTAGCTTGTCTGCCTTGGATATTGCCACGAGATGGCTATAAAGTGGGCAAGTACCCATCAATTTTCATCCCAACTCTCAGGTAGCCCAAGAGAAGTTCAACTATTACCTGCAGCTGGTATCGTCGGTTTCGATCGTCGTCATGCGTTTTGGTAACCTCCTTGTCGTTGCCAGCACGGCCATACTTGCCGTTGCTGCTCCTGCTGGTGAGAAGAAGAAGCGAGTCAAGACTTTCCAATTCTTTGGTGTCAATGAATCCGGTGCTGAGTTTGGAAACACTGCTCTCCCAGGTCAATTGGGCAAGGACTATACATGGCCACCAACGTATGTACCAATTCGGGAGAGTTCTCGAACTCTAGCTAACTTGACGAATAGAGCTACTATTGACACCCTAGTTGGCAAGGGCTTGAACATTTTCCGTACGTTCTTATCCTAGGTTTTAATTAAAAACGGTTGCTAACACGCAAAAGGTATTCCAATCATGATGGAACGCGTTATTCCCACCACGATGACCGGGACCTTCAATCAAACCTATCTGGACGGCCTCACAACCTACGTCAACTACATCACTGGCAAAGGTGCCTATGCCATCGTTGACCCTCACAACTTTGCGAGATACTATAACAAGGTCATTACGGATTATGCAGGTTTCCAAGCTTTCTGGAAAACTCTCGCAACCGTTTTCGCGAGCAACAGCAAGGTCATCTTTGACTGTAACAATGAGCCGCATGATATGGGAACTGCGAGTGTACCGCAGCTGATGCAAGCTTGTATCAATGGAGTAAGAGCTGCGGGTGCAACTACGCAATATATCTTCGTAGAGGGCACGAGCTATAGCGGTGCTTGGACTTGGTTTGTTCCCCATCCCTCGCTTCGCCTCCAGGTGTTTGTCGGCATAGAATAATTACTGACATCAGTTCGTGAAGGACGACCAACTCAGGAAACACCAACCTTGCCACCCTAACCGACCCTCAAGACCTCATCATCTACGAAATGCATCAATATCTTGACTCCGACGGATCTGGCACGTCTGCAACCTGCGTTTCGGCAACCATTGGCTCTGAACGCATCACTGCTGCAACCAACTGGCTCAAGACCAATAACAAGAAGGGTATCATTGGAGAGTTTGCTGGAGGTGCAAATGCGCAGTGTGAATCCGCAGTTACGGATATGTTGACGTATATGGGGAAACATACGGACGTTTGGCTGGGTGCGCTCTGGTGGGGTGGTGGACCATGGTGGGGAACCTATATTTATGGGATGGAGCCTCCGAGTGGCGTTGCCTATACGGACGTTTTGCCGAAGATTCTGCCTTTGATTTGAGTAGTGATAAGAAGGGGAGAGGATTGTATATATGCTAAAAGGGAATGAGGAAAGAGGAGGTCGCTGGTGAGGGTCCATGGACAAAGATTTTCCTCTGTAAATATCTATTCGTACATAGGTGGACCTTCGTGTCTCCGCAACTCACTTGTTTTCAACCAACTTTGATCTCAGATATCAATGTTTTTCAAGACAAATCGCTTCCTGCCGAAAGATAAATATTCAGATTCTTCGTGATGCTGCCCTACTAGACTTCGATTCCTCGGATTCACATCTCAACGCGCACCCCCCTCCAAGATCTTCACACCAGCAGATATTTTCTCGCTCTTCTCTCAACTTTACACTCTCTCTTGGACTTCCCTCCTATCATTTACTACCTACCGTAGATCATGCGATAGAAGATCTCTTAATACTATTAACTTCCCACTTCCCCACGAATATCTTCAGGTGAACGTTCGTCTCGATTACTGGAACTCCACAAAATAGGGGCGGGCCATCGCTAAACTTCCAGGCTACCCACCCACTAAAAAACCAACCCCTAGCTTTCCTCGCTAACCCCTGAACAGGCTCCGCTCCACTCCACTGCATAAACGAAATCGAAACCCACTCCACCAGAGCCCCCAAAAATTTGCCCCCCCCCCTTCCAAAAAAAAAAGGCCCTCAAGAGCCATTGTCAATCAAACTAACCAGAATCGTAAAAACTTAAAAGCATCTTAACAAAAAGAGGTGAGGGGATTTGCCAAAAAAAAACAAAAAAAAAAAAAAAAAGAACCGAAATTGGACGCGCTGGGAATCGAACCCAGGACCATTCCCACGCTAAGTGCTAAGGGAATATTATACCACTAAACCACGCGCCCGGCTATGATTGGTTGAGCTGGAAATGCTTATTTGGTTCTATACAGCTTCGTATTTAGGAAGGGAATGAATAGTTTTGGGAAGGAGGGAGGGATGGATTGTGGGGCGAGAGAGAATTTTAGGGGAAAGGGTATTGGAAAGTGGAGCTTTTTTTTTTTGGCGGGAGGGGAGGGGACACGTGATGTGTGTGGGGATTTGGTGGTGAGGTCGGGTGGGTGTGGATGGGTTAAGAGATCGGATCTGTTGAATTAAAGAGGTGGTTCACTAGTTAGTTGCCTTGGGTTTTTATGAGGGATGGTTGGACGTCGAAGGGCGAGACGTAGATCTCGTTATGGGATGTACAGATAGCGTTGCCTAAATACTTCCATTAATAAGCGAGACCTCCTTTCAGGCTTTAGAAACAGCGTTTTAGGGAGGTCGTTAGGTACAGGAAAATGGTTGCTGAAAGTTTAGGTTTTTGTTTAGTTTAACGTATTTTCACATCTTGGTCTGGTATAATATAGTTATTAGCCATATATTCGAGAGGATATGTATATATATATTGCCTTCTATTCTCAGCTTAAGATATCCTGGTCGAAGATTCAGGTAGAACACAATCCCGCGACATCACTAGGTAGTGTCCAGGTCTTCATGATATCGGCTCGGGTCTGGAACTGCATTAGGAGACCGGATTCCATGTGCCACTATCCAATACAATTAGTCAGCATTGATTCTCTTATTTCATACTCAACATATCTTTGATTTCTTTCTCTTCATCTCTTCCGGGGTCAAGAGAGCACCCAAGATTTAAGTCGCCGCACAGCCTAAGGGGCAGAGGAGAAAGAGAGACTCACACTAATATGACAATGCAAAGCCCATAGCCCCGGATTGTCCGCCACAAACCTCACCAAACTCCACCCATAAGCATTGACAGTCATGGTATCCCTCCTCATCGGATTACTGGTGTTTAGCCCTACATATCCATTTTCATAGTCAAAGTTGCCGGAGCCGGAGGCCAGTTCCCAGAATTGGTGGCCGTGTAGATGGAAGGGATGTGCACCTTCATCTAGATTGTTGAGTAGGATATCGACGGTGGCAATTGAAGGGACCGAGAGGACAAATTGGGAGCCGCTAGGTGAAAAGAGGGTGGTGTCTAAACCTGAGGTGGAGAAAGAAGAAGAGAGGGTTGTGTTTGAGGAGCCAAGAGCGGTGATGGCTTGGTTCAGTGTTGGTGCGGTAGAGGAGATCCATGTCGTGGAGTTTATGTACGCTTTGTCTAACGCGTAAGCTCCGATTTGGAACGAAACGTCGAGTTGATACATCAAATCGTTCTTTGGCGGCGATATTGGATTTAATGGGACGAGAAGGGTGGTGTTGAGGTCTTTGCATACGACGTCTTGGACGTCGGCCCAATCTGCTGAGTTCGTGGGCTCAGCCGTCGTGTTGGTGTATGTTATCAGAGCCAACACATCGGGGTCCAAGACTGGACTATCGGCTGAGAAACAATGTTCATTCATCTGTGCGCGGAACCAGTAATTCGTAGACAAACTCTGGTTAAAATTGACGACCACGGAATATCGTTGCGCGATGTGGATTGGGAGTCTGTGAACATCCACAGGCGAGATAAGCGTGGAATCTGCTTCAATTACAGAGAGTGTGTGGTTGTCTATGCTGACTTGGAACTCTCCGAATGCACCGGTGTTGATGAGTCGTAGTCGGTGGCGCTTTTGTTGGTGGACAGGAAGAATGGCTCTCGTAGAGTTCTCTTGACAGGTGTATCCGTCCGATGGGTCGTATGAGGAGCAGTTAAAGCTGGCGATAGTTAGTATGTAGTCTTCTGTTGGGATAAGATATGGAAACAATCAAAGGGGGGCGGACTAGTTCGTTCCTTGGATTACGCCGTTGTCTGGGAGGGGTTCAGCGTTTTCATTTCCGGACGCGAGGTAATCGGGTAGGAGAGCGGCACTGAGATCGTGATACCAATCTTGGAAGAGGATTACTTGGTCATAGTCGTAGGTTGAGCGGACGGCGGCTTCAGCTGGGGAGTGAATGATGAAGGGACCGACTAGGCCGTCTGTGTATTGAGACGAGACGTGAGAGTGGTACCAATAAGTTCCGAATTGGTTGTTGACGGTAAAGTTGTAGAGGAACGATTGACCAGGTGGGATTGGACACTTCAAGATAGGGTTAGGCCATGCTCTTGAAGGTCTAGAGAAGGTTATTTACCTGAGTGATCCCTGCCGTGCCGTCCATCCAATTCGTTCCATTCTGGTACAATCCATGCCAATGTAGCGAAGTTCCGTTGGTGAGCTCATTGGTCACATTGACCAGTACACGATCTCCTTCATTGGCTCTGATTAATGGACCTGGGAACTGTCCATTCATAACAAGCATTGTTCGCATAACCCCTATGAGATGTTAGACCGCACGTGATATCAGTTGGAATTGAAATACCATCGGGTGCAGCTTGGATCTCGCTGACTGTGATATTGAAAACCCTCGTTGTGGGAGCGGCATTGATATCCCAGCTCATATCTAGATTATACTCCGATGGGTCTCGCCTCCATGATGGTCGGTTTTCTGATAATCCAGTGGGTGTTGGGAATGGCGTTGGAGTTGCCGAAGGCTCTGTCGCCGAAGAAGAGCCATGATGATGGTTCAATCCCAATCCCAGGCCTAGACCGAGAGCCAGAGCAATAACAACGAATATGATGACACCAGTGATGAGAAGGAAGAGCTTTCCGAATTTTAGACCTACAGCACGTGGCTTCTCTTCGGCGTCCATGACAGCTTCAGCAGGCTTGTCCTTCATCCTCGCAACTCTGAAAATTATATTGGCATGCAAGTTATGAACACCATACTCATGAGACTATGTCGACGATTATGCTGGATACTTTCACCACGATAGTCGAGCCTCGGAAGCGGTATGAATTAACAGACTAGAAACCTTCCAAGAACAGACCGAAAGCTGGCATTAACGATCGTTTTCAGTCACCAAAGGAAGACCGAATTGCTGTTGTACGACAGAGAGAACAGTAAGACATGCGTACGGGATGATTTCCGGACGAGACTTCTCGGTGGCTGTTGTCGACGTATCTGGTAAGGTCCTGGCGGTCCTGATGGAAGATAAGTGATTCTGCTTCGTACTCGGTACCTTCAAGGCCCATGGGTCATGGTAGGGCCGACACTGGCTGGCGGGCATTCTAGAAGAGAGATGGAAGCAGGACATGTGCACGCGATCATTGGCAACGACTGGGGCACGCTGCAAGAGAAGGATGAGGGACTGATTGTGTGCGCGCCGACCTGGCGATCCGTTCGCGGCTGGGCGATTCCTGCACTGATATTGGACGGCCTCACCGACCGAGGGACAGCAGAAGAGGCAGAAGGCAGACGAGGCATGTGAGGAATCGAGGACGAGGGGATAGGATGTCGGATGTCTCAGGTTTGGGCTCGACAGGGTGCCCATTTGGGCTTCCCTGTGCAGATGTACTGTACAGATGGGGCCAGGCTGGGTGATCCCACCAGATCCGTCGTGCTTCCCTCCCCTCCCCCTCCCCGTTGGCGAAGCTTATCTGCACTGTCCGCGGGCCTCCAGTGGAGTCGCTTCTGGAGGCTTCTGGAGAAATGCTTGATCGCTCCCGGCGTGGCGCTGTTAGCCTCGAAACAGCACACCAACCTTCAACCCTTCCAACCTTCAACTCACGTCCACATCCACATCCACCTCCACCTCCACCTCCACCTCCCTCCGATTCGACGGAGGTACAATCCTCGGGTCTGCCCCCTTCAATGGCGCCAGAGAGCGGGAGCGTGCCTTTTCCAGGCACATTCCACACCCAATCATACAACCAACATTTGCAATCCAAACGCCACAGCAGCACCACGACTGCGCCCTGAATCCGCAGCGGCAGACTGATCGTCGAATACCCTGTCGATGTTCGAGAACGTGATGAGGGGTAATGGGTTATGGGTAATGGGCAGGGACTTGTATGACTTTGATGATTGATCCGTCCTCCTGCCGAATCCAACCACCAGATTTTGCAATGTCTGGTGTTGCTCTTCATCCAGGTGCAACCCGCTGATCGCAGAGCATCTCGTTGGCCAGTGACAAACACGCCCACGCCTATTCGCTAGTGCTGCATCTGGCTGTTTACTGGGCCTGGGCCCTGGCCCTGTTCTCTATCCTGGTTGGCACCGAACGTTTCAGCAGAAAAAGTACTCTTGAGAGCTTCCTGGTGCAGCTGCGTGGATTCCCTTATTCCTGAATAGGCAGAACCTACTTTGAGCAACGACGCTCCCCCAGTCACAACCTTCGTATTGGTAACGCTGCATTCGATATCCTTGTCCCATGCCGGGTGCAACGTGGATTGCTCAATCAACAGCCTCGCTTGACATCTCAGAGTATAAAGTGTAGTGCCAGTCCGGTATGACGGACCCTGCAGGAGCTTCCTCGGTCACTGATTCAAGTAGATCAAGCTCTGAACCATCCTTCCCTGAGCTTGTCCATCGGTCTCTTTCCTCTGACAAGCTAATTGATAACTCATCTACCTCCTGTCACCATGGCTTCTACTGTTCTGCTAGCTGTGCTGCTTGGCAGCAAGCTCGCTCTAGGAGCAAGTACCACTTATGCTTCAAGGCCCCCTTTCTCGACCATCGAACCTGCAGCTTCTGCAATCACTGCAGCTGAACCTAGCTCCACGCCTCTGTCGCCGGTCTCAAATGTGAAAGGCGCGGCATTTGACAGAATCGTGCAAATCTGGATGGAGAACACCGTAAGTTCCTCTGGGGCTGCTCTTTTTGGTTTGAACTAAAAAAAAAGCTGTTAGGACTATGACAAGGCTGCCTCAGATCCTAACATGCAATTCCTTGCGAGTCAGGGGATAACTCTATCAAACTACTACGCTGTGACGCATCCTTCCGAACCGTGAGCCATACCCCAGTCCCTTCAAACTGGCATCATACTGATAGAAAATGCAGAAATTATGTTGCAGTCGTTGCTGGCGACAATTTTGGTATGTCATATTGCGTTGTCCCGAGGCTTCAAAGGACCTTGCCAATGATTCTCCGTTGACATTCGCAGGTATCGACAGCGACGATTTCCTCCAAATTCCGGCTAATGTCTCCACTGTTGTCGATCTTCTCGATACGAAGGGTATCTCTTGGGGCGAGTATCAAGAACATATTCCGTATCCCGGCTTCCAGGGATTCAACTATTCGAATCAGGTTACCTTCGCCAACGACTATGTTCGCAAACATGACCCCTTAGTCATTTTTGAATCAGTGACTTCGAACAGTACTCGACTTTCGCTCATCAAAAGCTTCGACTCTTTCAACTCTGATCTTGCTGCCAAGACTCTCCCCCAATGGTCATTCATTACGCCTGTAAGCTTTGTGCAAACTTTAATACATTCCAGAGCATGTTTAATTCCTTTGCCTGTAGAACATGACGAATGACGGCCATGACACAACGATCGCGTTCACTGCCAATTGGGCCCGCGACTTCATCACTCCCCTATTGAACAACACATACTTCATGAATAACACCTTGGTCGTCCTAACCTTCGATGAAGATGAAACCTATACCAACCACAACAACATGTTTACCCTCCTGCTCGGAGGCGCCATTCCAACCTCTTTGCACGGAACCACAGACAGCACTTTCTACAACCACTACAGCATGATTTCCACAGTATCTAAGAACTGGGGTCTTCCGTCCCTTGGCCGTTGGGACTGCAACGCAAACGTGCTCGCCCTCGTCGCCAACAAGACAGGCTACACTAACACTGTTGTCAACACCACTAACCTTTACTTCAATTCATCCTACCCAGGTCCCTTGTCGGATGGGCAATATATCCCCACGTGGCCGGTCCCCGCCACAAACGCTAAGTGCATAGCCGGTAGTGTGCTCAGCAGCATTACCAGCACATGGGGCAAGTCTGACGGAACGATGAACTACACAAATGTTTATCCTTATGATCAAGTCCACCTCAACGATATTGGTGGGTCGGCGAGCACTGCTGTGGCTTCTTCGACGACGCCAAGCACGACGAGCACGAGCTCTCCAAGCGGCACTTCTAGTGCAGCGGCCTCGACTAGCTCGAAGAGTACGGCAAGTGTAAAGAGTAGTAACGGCCTCGTTTCATTTGGGGCGGTGGTGTTTGCTGCTTTGATGGTGTTGAATTAATTGTGTGCAATACTTGGCCGTTATGACTTCATATATACCTTTGATACCTTCCATTATTCTATACTATGAAACATGTATCATGGATAGAAAAGAATACAATTTTTCGAACACTAGGTCAGTAAAGAACCTCATCACGTGAACAGATTTGAGCCTGTGACTTGAAAGTGATCTTTTTGTTGCACGTCGCAATAGTTATCTATCATGTGATTCTGGCTATGCTCACGTAGCACGTGACACGGCAGCGTAGCAAGCTTACCTACCTACCTAGTAGGTAGTGCGGTTTTCGAATCATCGTCCTCTCTATTCTTATTTCAGTATCAAGTTTCTTCCCAAATAATTCATCATCACTCGCAAAGATAGTCCGCATCCGTCTGTCACTCGGTGGTTCCTCATGACCAACGCCGGGTCCTGGATCAACAGCTGATACTCTTTTCCAAGTGGTCAAGCCACCATCGCGTTCCTCCGGCCCCGTTCATATGCTGCATCAAGACTCTGTGGCTCCAATCACCCCACAATATCTTCTCTCGACCATTTTGATTCATTCGCAGAGCATACCTACCTAGGACCAATCATGTCACCTACGGAGTGTCAGACCATGTTCTTGAAAATATTATCGCGGCTTCGTATGTGGCCGACGACCGATGTTGGTTCTCCGTTGCAGAGACAGCAATAAAACATGATGCGGTTCTTTCTCGTTTTGTAGTTTCTCGTGCTAAAGTTAAAGCATTGATTATGTTCTTCGCATTGCTCTTTACAGCTTTTTAATTTTACTCCGAAATGGAGTTATTCTAACAAAAAGCGCTGGAGAACCTTGGAAGTTGTGAGCTTCGAGCAGTCGACGATCACGTGTCGTATGCATCACGCGCCTACCTAGATCTCCAATTTTTGACAACAAACACACGCCTATTTCTTTCACAGGAAACCTTACTTGTCCGTTCCATCAAATTCTTATAATGAGAGATATTATGGAGAAAGACTCTGAGAAGATCATTGATCCAGCCAACGACACAGAGCCGAGTCGAGAATCTGTCTCATCGGCGGTGGTCGAGTATCTTCAACTTGTCAACCATGATGCTCAGTCATCTCAATTGGGTTCGGGTAGTATCGAAAAGAGAAATGCTGTTTTCAGAAATGTGAAAGTTTGGGGCGGCGATACCCAACTTGAATATCTTGAGACAGTCGCAAATTTCTTCATGTTACCCTTTACATTAATACACAAAGCTCTATCGCTAAAAAGGCTGAAAAGGAAGATGATACTTCATGGAATCGATGGTATTATTCAGGAGGGTGAGATGGTTTTGGTGTTAGGGCCTCCGGGAAGTGGTTGCACGACGCTCTTGAAAACGCTTTCTGGACACACGGGGACCTTTCGTGGTTGGAGCGGGGACATCACTTATTTTGAACTTCCCGTTGTTACGGTTAAGAAAACCTTCAGAGGAAATCTAGTGTACAATGCCGAAGGTCCATTTCCTAACTTCCAATGTGTCTAAAAATTGCTAACAGCCCACTCGATAGGAGATGTTCATTTCCCCTATCTTACTGTCTGGAGAACACTTGGCTTTGCCGTCCAGACGAAGATACCCACTGATAATATAAAACATTCCGAACGAAAACAGAAGATAAGTATCGTGACTGAGGTACTCATGAAAGTCTTCGGTCTTGGCGCTACAAAGACTACGCTGGTCGGCAATGAGTTCGTAAGTGGTGTAAGTGGTGGAGAGAGAAAGCGTGTTTCTCTTGCTGAAGTCGTAAGTTGGCACGAGACGGATTCGTAACTCGTTGGCAACGCTTACCTATGGCCAGATGTCTACCAACGCAAAAGTCAGCTTATGGGACAATAGTACCCAAGGACTAGATTCAACCACATCTGTCCGCTTTGGAAAGGCTCTGCGTACCTATGTCAAATCAGGACAAAATATAGCCATAGCCGCGTTGTATCAGGCAAGCGACGACCTTGTCAACCTATTCGACAAGATCACCCTGCTCCATGAGGGACGACAGATCTTCTTTGGCACTACAAAAGAAGCACAGGAGTATCTTGACTCACTAGGCTTTGTATGGTCTGACCGCCAGAGCCTGAGCGAATTCTTTATCTCAGTCACTGATCCTCACGTGCGAAGTACGAAAGAAGGGTGGGAAAATCGAGTCCCAAGGGCCATCGAAGATTGGGAACGGTGCTGGAAAAGTAGTATCTACTATCACAACCTACAGAAGGCCATCGAAATTCAGCTTGACAGCGGTCATGTTGAGCACGAAGCTCCAAAAGCAGGGCCTTTGCGGACTTCGCATCAGACGCCTGTCGAACAGAATCGTTATACGTTATCGTGGAGCGCACAATTGTATGTGACCCTTTCTGTGCCTTTGGTCCACGCAGATGTCTAGTTACTTTTAATTGATGCTAAGCACTCGTACTGACCAGGATGACGACCTTGCAACGAGCCTTCATTCGCTTGGCTGGTGACAAACCATTCCTTGCAGCGAGCGTTATGGGTCCCATTTTTATCTCATTGATCCTTGGTGAGGCGCCCTCAGTCTTGATCACTAAGAGCTCGGCACTAATCCTCAATCTCCATAGGAAGTGCTTTCTACAACACTCCAGATGATACCACTGGTTTCTTCAGTCGGCAAGGCGTTCTGTTTTTCAGCGTGCGCGCCCTTCATTTTTGTCCGAATTACCCTTTCTAACCTAAGCCTAGCTTTTATTCAACTCTATGCAAACCATGGTAGAGATATCGACTCAGTTTGCGCAGAGACCTATTGTGGTATGTATCAGTACTGTCGCTCATTGAACTAATCTGATGTCTTCTAGGAAAAGCAATCAGGCTTCGCGATGTATCATGCAGGCATTGATGCAATTGCGTCCCTGGTCTCGATCTACCCATTGAAACTAATTGGCGTTTCGTTGTTCAATATGGTCTTATATTTCATGACCGACTTAAAGCGAGAACCTGGTGCATTTTTCACGTTCATGCTGTTTACATACACGATGGTCCTGATCATGGCTTCGTTGTTTCGTCTCATCGCGGCACTTACCAAGCATGAAGCCATTGCCACCAGTGTTGGTGGCGTCTTCATCCTTCCACTTATTGTCTACACTGGATGTAAGCCACCCATCCTTTGTCTATGAGATAAGTTCGAGGATATCTAAAGTTGACTCGATACAGACGTGATACCAAAACCTTCTATGCATCCTTGGTTTAAATGGATTACTTACATCAATCCACTCTCATACGCCTTTGAAGGGCTGATGGTTAGATCTCAATCTCTTTCCCCGTTTCATATCAAAAGCTGACTGGTCACAGGCAAATGAATTGTACCTCAAACCTGTCAAACCTTTCACTTAATTAGCTAATATGTCACAGTCATGATAGATATGTACCTTGTTCACACATGATCCCCAGCGGCCCCGCCTACCCAAACATATCCCCCCAAAACCAAGTGTGTCCAGTAACAGGCTCAACCCCAGGATCGAATTTCGTCTCTGGAGATAGTTATATTGAAGCATCATTTGGCTACACCCACGCCCACCTCTGGCGGAACTATGGAATCTTGCTTGCATATTTTGTTGCATTCCTGATCGCATACGGACTTGTGGTCGAATTCGTCCCGCAGGTCGAAAAGGGTAGAGGAGATATTCTCATCTTCTTACGACGAAATAAACATGCAACTAGTTCAGAGAGGCAAATACTTGTTGACAAGATCTCTGTCAATGGAGCGAATAAGCGCAAACCTGCTGTTGCCAAAGCAGATAAAGTCTCCGATAGTTCCGTGAAGCTTGAGCAGAGAAAACAATGCTTCACATGGGACAAGCTCGAATATGATATCCCGATAAAAGGTGGTTCCAAGACATTGCTGACCGGCATACATGGGTATGTCAAGCCGGGAACCATGACAGCTTTGATGGGAGAATCTGGAGTTGGCAAAACGACTCTCCTGAACGTCCTAGCTCAACGCATTCATATGGGTGTCGTTCAAGGCGACATATTGATGAATGGCCTACCACTTGGCAATAACTTCGCTCGCAGAACAGGCTACGTCGAAAGCCAAGATGTTCATCTGAGCGAGTTTACTGTTCGCGAGACGCTAAGATTTTCGGCACAGCTGAGACTGCCTCGACATGTGAGTGATAAGGAGAAAAACGAGTACGTGGAAGAAGTTATTGAGATGCTTGATATGGGGCCTTTCGCGGATGCTGTTGTGGGCGTTCCTGGATCAGGATTGAGTTTGGAGCAGAGAAAACGAATGACGGTGAGTGGACATTGATATCAAATAGGGTGAAGAGAATGTACTGATTCATGTCAAAGGTCGGCGTTGAGCTTGTGGCGAAGCCTTCACTCTTATTCTTAGATGAGCCTACTAGCGGTCTTGATTCTCGTCAGCAATACCTCTCTAAAGCTAAGAGATTCTTTTGTTAGGTACTAATACGATAGTGTAGAATCTTCATTCGCGATTGTGAAATGTTTGCGCAAGCTTGCAGATGCAGGGCAAGCAATTCTCTGCACCATCCATCAACCTAGCTCCGCTCTCTTTGAACAGTTTGACCGACTTTTGCTACTGCAACAAGGTGGCCGATGTGTTTATTTCGGGGATATTGGAGCCAATAGCAAAGGCGTAATCAGCTATTTCGAAGCGCATGGGGCGACGAAATGCACCCCGAAGACTAATCCTGCTGAGTGTATGTCACAACGACTTCCATAGATCTAATTGCTAACTGTTTGAAATAGACATATTAATAGCGGCTGAGACTAAGTCAGTACCATCCTCGTGTGGCCTTTCGAGAAACTGACATGGATTTTAGGATTGGTGAAGGCTGGGCAGATATCTGGCAGAAATCCGAAGAAGCTCGCATGGTCGAGGAAGAAATTACTTTCCTCAGCCAAGCCCCAAGAATCAACTCACTTACAACCAAAGAGACCATAACGCCAAAAATCAAAGACACAGTATCCTACTTACGACAGTATCAGCTTGTCCAAAGACGTAGCCTACAATGGTACTGGCGCTCACCAGTCTACATTCGCGGCAAACTCATCTTGAACATAGTGGCTGGCCTTTTCATCGGCTTCACCTACTACCAACAAACCAACTCCGCTCAAGGACTTCAAAACAAGATGTTTGCAACTTTTGCATCTGTGATTCAGTCAGTTCGTAAGCGCTCCCGCACTATCTTGACCTTCGTCCACTAATGTAATAAAAACATAGCATTGATGAATCAACTCCAACCTCGATTCTTTAAAGTCCGAGCACTGTTCTTATCTAGAGAGGAGCCAGCGAGGATGTATCATTGGTCGATTTACGTTATAACCGCTGCGATCACGGAAACAATATCCAATATCATTACGGGAACGTTGTTCTTCATCCCCTGGTATTTCGCTGTGGGGTTCAAGAATGATATGGTTGATGCTCCCAGTCGAGGTGGATACCAGTACATCATCTTCGTACGCCCATCTACCTACCTATCCATCTTTCCTTATCCTCCTCTCGTCTTATTGCCATTCCGTCTCGGCAATTACACCAGAAACACACACGCTGACTACTCAACAGCTCATGTTCGAATCCTGGGTCTCAACCTTCGGCCAACTCCTCGCCGCCATAGCGCCCACGGAACAAACCGCCCCCCTCTTCATCCCCATGATCTTCGTCTTCGTCGCCCTCTTCTGCGGCGTCGTACAGCCGCTCTCCCAACTCCCTCAATTCTGGCACTTCGTGCACTACGCTAGCCCATTCACTTGGCTCGTCGAGTACGTCTCCCTTACCCCCTCACCTACCCATTTCAATCCTAGATAAAATACTCGAACCAATTCAACTGACGTAACCTGACACAAACAGCGGCCTATTCTCCAACACAATCCACCTCACAACCGTCCACTGCACCCCCTCAGAAATCAACCTCTTCCAACCCCCACCCAACACCACCTGCGGTACTTTCACAGCTCCTTTCCTCCTCTACGGCTCCGGTGCCCTGTATAATCCTTCTGCAACAAAGGATTGTCAGTATTGTCGTTACTCGACTGGAGATCAGTATCTTGGGACGCTGGATATGAGGTGGGGGGCCCGGTGGAGGAATTTTGCGGTTATGTGGGCGTATGTGGGGTTTAATTTGGGGGGATTGTTGCTTGTTGCTGGGGGGAAGAGGTGGGTTGATGGTTGAGGAGGGATGGAGGGAATGGGGTTAAAAAAGGGGTGGATGTGGATGGGAATGGGAATGGGAGGACGGTGAAGAGATCTTGATGCTGTCGGTACTAAAGTATGTATGGTAGAAAAAGAGATGTAAGATACTAGCTAACTACTTCGTCGAGGAGTTTACATAGATGAAGAGATATATTTCTACATGGTATATCCCACCATCCAATCCATTCAAAAATAAATCCATCAAGCCCATTCCACGAACTACAAAGGCGAAAACCCATCAACCTTCATTGACTCCCAGTCTCAAGTTTAATAACCAAACCCCTAAAGCAAATCCCAACCCCGCATCCTCAAATCGAAAAACACACCTCACCCCCACCCCCCACCACAACCTCCAAAACCCACCCCTCTCTCACAACCACCCCCTCAATCCCCACCCCCTCCCCTATAACCTCTATAACCCCCATGAAACAAACCCCCCCCCATAAAATTTCATCGCACATCGCATCATAGTCCATATTCTCATTCTCATTCTCCGCATCTGAGTCGAGTTCGTGCAACAAAACTAGGTTTATATCCCATGGTTCCCCTATTTTAATTCAACTTGAAAAAAAAAAAAAATCATAACTTTGTGAGAAAGAGAGAAAATTACTTCGCGTGGCAAGGGTTAAGATGCTGGAAAGAGGTTTTATGGAGTAGGTTAGATGGGATAAGTGAGTGGAATATTAAGTTTTTGTCGATAGTTGATTAATAGTTGATTGAAGCGTTTAAGGAGGTGTGATATGACGTGTAATGAAACTAGGTTTGTGGCACACGGGTGTTGAGGTTTAAAAGGAGATGGGGAGGGGACTTCGCTTACTGAGCACCAGCACTAGCACCAGCACATCACTTAAACATCTCCAACTCTAAGGAGCTAAGGGGAAAGGTAGATGAGTCAAATTATTTCATTACTATCGAATATAGGTATGTATTTATGATCAATAGCATGCGTGCATCTTTTCAGTGCTTCTCGTATACTAGCTAAAGCTAAAGCCAAAACTCCAGAGCTAAACGCTCAATGCCGTCATCCATCAAATACCCAAACCAGATCTATGTTGCCAATGCCATCTATCCCATTCATTGCGTTATCTTCATTTTCATTCCACTCCTTTGATAGCATCAAAATATGCGTAGCTTAACCAATCGTACTCGTCGGCGCCGGTGCTGTCCACTGCCCGCTCGCCGTCCCTGTGACCGTAATTTGTGTTGCGACGTAAAGATTATACATATTGCCCGCACCACATTTCTGCTTACCATCACCAAGACAGGTCATGGTGCATGCCTTGGCGCCGGTAAGACTCGTTGGCTCGGGTGTTGGTGCTACACTTCCGGCGTAACATTCCCGTCCGTATTCGACTCCTGCGTAGAGATAGGTGGTGGCTGGGGTAGCGGAGAGACGGGCAAGGGCGGAAGAGATGCAGAGATCGGGAGTCATACTGTCATTGCTGAAGAGTTTGGGCATGTTGTGGCCGCCATAGGGACCTCCTGCGGGATCGGAGTAGCAGCCGCTGTAGGCGAAGCCACGGAAAATGGGAACGGTGGATGTTGATGTTGATGAGGGGCTGAGCGAGGAGGTAGTAGAGGTTGTTGTTGTTATGAGAGTGGTGGTTTGTGAGGTGGTTGTAGATGGGGTTACCGATGATTGGGAGGTTGAAGAAGTTGTGCTTTGGACGGAGCTGGAGGATGGGAGGGAGGATGTACTGCTTAGTGTTGAGGAGGACGAGATGACTAGGCTGGATGAAGAACTGCTGCTGACTTGACTGGAACTGGAAGATGAGGGTACCACTGATGATGTACTTCCCAGGCTGGATGAAGAACTGCTGAGTTGACTTGAGGATGAAGAGGACAATACTGAGGATGAACTGGGAGTAGAGCTGGAACTGGAACTGGAACTGGAACTGGAACTTGACCCGGCTGCTTTGATTTGGTACATGGACAACTTAGATGCACCGCCGCACTATCACAAATGTTAGTATGAAGTTCAAGACAATATTCTCCAAAAGGAGAACTTACGTATTCGAAAGCGTTCGCCTTGCAGGTATCAAGACATCCACTATCACTTGTTTGGACACTTCCCGCAGCAAGAGTATTACCACAATAACCTATGATACCTATCAGTACGAGTTCACACCTTTTTTTGCAATGGAAACTTACACTCTCGATGATATTCGACACCGAAATAAGCATACCCGGAACAAGTAGAAGCGCAGATTTCTACAGTCATATTGTCGTTGGCATACACCAAAGCTGACAGAGCCCTCGAATTTGTTGCTTCGGTATCTGAGATTGTTATTAGTATATCTCTTCAACAAATTTTGGACAAGGAAAACAAAAAAAAAAAAAAAAAAAAAAAAAAAAAAAAAAAAAAGAGAGAGAGAAAAGCCGCTACTACAAAAGTGCGGATACTTACAACAGCCAATATAACCGTAATTCCCTACACTCTGGACAATCACAGGGCTAGTAGGTGTCGCAGCAGCTGACGACGACGAAGTACTGGAGCTAGTACTTATACTAGAGCTTCCAGAGCTGCTTGGTGTCACAGAACTAGAAGCAGAAGTCGTAGATCCTGAGGTTGTCGAGCTGACTGTAGACGAAATAGAAGATGACACGGAGGTGGATGACTGCGAAGTGCTAACAGTGGTTGATACCGAGGTGGAAACGGAACTTGAAGATGTCGAACTAGAGCTGACCGTCGAGGAAGCAGAGGACGAAGAGGATGAACTTGAGGATCCCGGGATGGAATCCGGGCCAGGAACATATTTCGTCCGATCATAGTAGATTGAGATATATGTTCCATCACCACCGCATGCCTGAGAAACATCTCCCGGGCAGCTGAACGCACACTTCTTCAACGAGTCGACAGTACTGGAAGGTATCAGTATGCAGCAATAAATAGAAAAAGAAAAACTTACTATTTAGCTGCAGCAGGAGCATTGTTTCCGCACTAGATAATAGTCAGCAGATATAAACACATCATCCAAAGGTAAGGCTAACCCAACACTCGGTATCTAAAAATTGTTAACCATATTCCACACAACAGGTAAGAAGAACTCACGATATTCAGTTCCTGCAAACTTGTACCCAGCATTGAAACAAGTGGTCTGGCACCAGCCATTCTCGTTGCTAGCATTGTTAAACTGCTTCTGAAGATTACGCCCGTTACCATCATAATAGCATCCCAGATAGAGGTATTCTGATGAGCCATTCGCCAACAGTGGTCCAACTTGGCGAGTCACGATGTTGGCAGTGATTTGTACATCATGTACACCAAACGTAACATCACTATGTCAATTTAGCACGATATTCTCATGAGTCAGCAAACGACTTACTCTGTGTTCAAGATCCAGACGTCCGAAACAGTGTGGGCAAGACGGTCCACTCCAAGTGGCGCAGCAACGATAGACACTTGACCCAGGGCACAAGAGTTTACTTCGATGGATTGCCCTTCGTGAAGATCAACATTTGCATTTGGAGCAAGCAGTTCTGTATCAATCGGCGGCTTGCTCTTCGTAATCAACAATGCCGAGCCACCGGAGTTGCAGATCTGGATGTTCCTTGAGACGGTTGTACCAGCAAGAACATTACCGAAGTCCATAATTACTGGTTCCGAATAGTCCCATCCACCCTCGATAGTGGAGACGGAAATATTGGCAATAGAGGCAGTAGATGCAGATGCAGTCAGGAGAACATAACCATGGCCGCCAGTTGTCCACCATTCCACGAATGTCGAGTATGTCCCAGTAACGTTAGATATGAATTGAACAGGAACTGTCAATGAACCACCAGGAGCAATCGTGTCCCCGACGTTTGGCATCCCAGTAGAGCTGAAATCCGAGCCGAGATTTCCATTCGTGATGTTGGTACGAGTTAAAGTGCCAGCGCCTGTATCCACCGAGGCGGTCCATGCTGAACCCAAGAAAGTCAAGGTATCGGCTCCAACATTAGCTAGAATAACAGAGGCCGAGAGACCAGATACTGCAGCTTGAGAACCGACAACGACACCACCAAGATCGACTTGTGGAGGAGTGATTGTTAAGTACGCTGTACTTGAGATCGTAACACCTGTCAAAGAAACTGGGAGCGTATCGCTATATTTTGCAACTCCATTGGTCGTGTGGATATCGAGGCTAGTACTCTCTACACCAGGCAGAATCTGGCCAAAAGACGCATTCTGGGCAGTGTCGATCGATGCTTGAGTTAAGTTCCAAGTAACTGGGAAAGAAAATGTAGCACCCTTGGCCAGGGCACCTTTAGGGAGAGTGGCATTCGAGCATTGCCAGGTAGCATCTCCCGTTGTACAACCATTGATCGAAGTAATGGGGATTAATGCCGTGCAATTAATTATCCTTGTTGCGGTGTTGCCAATGGTCAGACTTCCAAAGTCGACTGGTTGAGAGCACTGCAAGGGCAGTGCAACTGGCGAACCCATGCAGATCACATTTCCGTTATTGTCAGAAACATATAAGCGACCATCTCCAAAAGCTGGACGGATAAACTTGTTGAGTCCGCCGGTGGCTGGTATCGAAATTGGAGTGAGGACGCCATTCACCGGGACGGCATTGAAAGCTTGCAGTCCAGCGTTGGGATCAGCGATCCAAAGAATACCTGTTCCTGCTTGGCCTTTGTATGTTGTCACTGTTGGGATGCCTGAATGTGTTAGGGAGTTTGTATAGCTATGTTAAGTAGAGTCCACTGACCAATGCCAACTCTACCAGCTCCATTTGTTTTTGTGGCGCCGACTTGAGTGAAGTATGGTCCTCCAGACGAGTCCAAACCCATCTTGTAGCAAACAGTTGGGTAACCTGCGTATTATTAGCATTAAGCTGAACGCTTGATTGTTTAAAAAAACTTACCAACAGGCGTGAAATAGATGTAGCCTCCTTCCAATGGATATGACCCCGCTCCACCAAAAACAGATCCCTGCCCGATGATGGTTTGGATAATGTTATCGGTACCTAAAGGAGACGTTAGGCCGTCCTGATGTCAAATCAAGCGAAACTTACCTCCTGAACCTTGTTTGAAGCCGCCCAAGTTGTTTGCATTCATGATGTAAGCTTTGCCATTTTTCCCAATCGACACTGCTATTTTAGAAACACCAGTGCCGATGAAGACGGTCGAATCAAGCAGCGCGACACCACCAGAACCAAGATCCCTGTCACCGGCATCCATCGAGACGTATTCGTAGGGTTCGAAATAGTCCGAGAGAGTGATCTTCCCGGCACTAGAAATTCCAAAATTACCCACAACTTCGTCCAGTGTTGAAAGTGGCGTTCTTCCGGAGGCGGCGACATCACCGTTCGCGTGACCCAGACCGTTACTCGCAGGATTTAGCATGAGATGTTAACAGAAAATATTCAGAGAACTTACCCAGTAGCAAGAAAGACACGAGCTCCATCTGAAGCAAGACCCATTCCACCCTGCCAGATTCCTGCCTTCCCTCCTTGTTGGACAGTGATATCCGACACAACTGCGGGAGCTCCAGGCGATGCTTCCATAGCATAGAGAGATGTGACTCCTGTTGCCTGATTAATTACTAAGAGAAGAAACAGAATTTGCAAATCTTACCAACACCAGGTGCGGTGCTGACTGCGACCAACATTCCAGTATAGTTGAACAAATCACAATGGCCTCCGAAGGCTCCAATTACGGCTCCATTGATCATTGTCAGGGAAGGGCGCTGCAGGATCGTGCCTCCAATGAAGTATCTATGCTTGTCAGTTAAGTGTTATGATTTCGACACGAAACTCATACCTCGAATTGTCATTATCTGCAAAGTGCCCATCGATCAGGATGGGAAAGCCTGGCTTGTCAGCCAGAGTGAGCACGTCGACGGCGTAGAATTTGTATATTCCTAAGCATGGTGTTAGCATCAGCTAAGTAAGTGTCAAATAAATTCTTGCCATTAGCAATACCACCACTGGTGGCGCCATTTTTGTATCCTTTGGAGAAGAAGTATACAGTGTCGGTGCTCGGGTCGATGATCGGAGTCCCCTTGCCAATTTGTTAGTACTGTAGAAAGATGGATTAATCTTCCAGGTGCCGGTTTGCTCACAATGATTCCGATGTAGTCCGGGATGTCTGTACATCCAATGTCGCTTTGCAAAAATGGTGGTTGGACCGTTCGAGAATTTAGAAGAGTTCCATTGACCGCATCGACAACCCGAATCACGTTCATCGACGATGCCAGAAATACGACCTGAGAACTCCCTGTCGGGGTGTAGACAAGTGGCTTGGCGTACCATTTCTCTTTCGCACCATATGTGTTCTTCCATAAGATGCCAAAGATTGAGGAACCTACGGTGGCCGGGTGCATATTATGATTATCCTGTCCAATTGATCAGCTAAGTGAAATGATTCCTCCATACAAAATCCCTCCTACCATATAGCCTGATTGGGCGGCGTCGGCATCTTGAATCTCGTCGGTCGCTGCCAAAGAATGAACGAAGACTGGCACGAATGCCAAGAAAAAGAAAAGTTTCGACCACATGTTGGCCTGGGGCAGAACGAACGTCTGCAACGAACACGAGAAAGAAACACAGAGAACGAAAGACAGGTGTTGAGAGGAAAAACCGAGAAATGCCTGTCATACTTATGACGGGAGGAACTGGATAAAGCAGGTACGCGAGAAGACCCCGGTCGAAGCTGTGCGACTGCAACACAGGCTGCAGCGCCGCAGGAATGTCAGCTAGGAGTTGTTGGTCCAGGCCAGGTACAGTACAGACCAATGCAACTTTGTGAGGGCGCGATGTGTCGCTAGTTCCAAAGGGGGAGACTACCTCGTGGTCGTGGTCGTGGTCTTGGTGGTTTTGGTTCTGAGACCAGGCGGGACCAGATCGCGTTGAAAATACCATAGATGATAGAATAGAACTACCATAGCTCTGAGTTGGGGATGGGAATCGAGGAGTTTGGCTGAGTTGGGCAGTTGAGCCCCAGAATAGTGTCGCTTCCCAGTCCCCGCTGTCATATTCCGGGAGCCGGTACGAAAGGGGGAGCATGGTGGCTGATATTCGATGGCCCAATGCGGCCATAGCTGGAGGTGGCTGGCGAGGAGGTTTTCCAGTGGCCAGCGACGCAGAAAAGAGGAGGAAGCTCTTCGACTATTGAATGCTGGGCGACGAGACGATTGGCGGATTCCTGGCCCTGGAGGGGGCCATCAGCCTTGGCAGCTTTCCAAGGTTGGTGGCTTTGGTCAGCCTTGGCATATTGGACACGTTGGACTAATCTTCTAATCTTCCCAGGTTCCTGCCCCTGGAGACGATTATCGTGGATTCCATCGTTCCAGGCTCGATAGGCGCTTCTCTAGAGCGTTGGGCTTTACTGATACACAACTCGCGTGGCGTATGCAAATCACAGTTGAGGATGAAGATCGGGCTGAAGACATGGCAATGGCGTTTCCAGTCGACGTCCATCGGATTTTCGAGTGTAACTTGAGGGGACGTGCCAAATGCAGAACTCTTCCCCGCATCCGACGCAGGGGAACTGCAGTGTGCTGTCAAATCAGACTGTGCCCGCAGCCCTGGGTCCAGCTGCGCTGGTGAGTGGCGAAATGGAAGCCCACGGTGCAGACCACGAGGTGCCAAGATAACAAGCGTGAAGTCCAAATCGTAGCCAGGGCTCGATTGATAACAGGACCAAATCCAGGCCTACCTAGAACGGCGACGAGCCAAGCTGTACCTCACCACCTACCTCATAGGTTCTAATAAGAGCCTCTTGATCCGGATATGCCATGGATGAGGCGCCGTTGACTGCAGTGGCTTTCTCGACGCGAGCGTGAACGTTAAAAGCGTCGAGACCGGGGCACACTTGGCAAAGCAGCCCTTAGTACTGCACCTTGGCAGCGGGAGAGATACGAGGACAATCAAAGTCTGTGAACTGCAGGGCCTCAAAGATATTCGACCAGTGATGTTGCAGTTGATTCCTCTGTTGCTGGACTGCATACACGGGGCGATAGCGTTGACCGATGTGGAATGTTGGAGTGCAGAAGTGCAGAAGTGCGCCAATTTTGGCATCACTCTTGCATCACTCTTTCTTTCACGAGCTTCCTTCTCAATCTGGGGTCATTCTTTCGCACTCTGTGTCGCTCAGTCGAAGTTTTGGGTTCGATTTGAATGTGGTTGATCAAGTGAAGTGTGAGTTTGAAACTTCAGAGCAACCTTAAGTTAGGGGCTTCTTCGCTAGGAAAGCACGCTAAATTCTCACCCGAACGCTGGGCTGGTGCAACCAGCGACGATCTCTATTGAGCATCTCCACCATCTTCATCAGCAATGATACATTCAAATCGTCCTCGACTCTTCGAGTCAGACAATGTGGCTGTTTGTCTCAAGCCGCAATCCTTATTCTTGTTTCTCACAACTTCACTTCTAAATGCATCTTTGAAAATATTGTTGCCTGAGAGGAGTATAGGAAAATCTTGAGTCGGAACTTCTGTGTTGGTTGTTTTTCAAGCTTGTTATTATTGGCCGTTCATTTTCGCTTTGATAAAGAGCACCCTTTGTACTTCGATGCCAGTTGCCTACCAGAATGGAGATTCCATTTTCCCCAAGTACACGACAGAAACCCATGCTATGCTATGCTATGCTATCGCCTTGCTTTCCATTTCCAAAACTATCCTTTCCATGCCCAATGACTTAGTACCCATAAACATTGAATGGAATCTTCGGGTCTACCATTCTCCCATGAGCAGTCCTAAACTCCTTTCCAGCAAACTTCATCTCCTCTCCACTCTGTTTAATCTCATCTTCAATATCCATGAGGCGATTATACTTCGCGACTCTCTCTCCTCTAGCCGGAGCACCAGTCTTGAGATGACCAGTTCGAAGACCTACGGTCAAGTCCGCAATGAAGTCATCCGTCGTCTCGCCTGAGCGATGCGAGACAAAGACGCCCCATCCGTAGCTGAATGCCAGATTTGCGCTGTTCATCTCATCAGCATAATTGCATCTCATATACTTCAAAAGCAAAAGGAAAGGGAAGGGAAGGGATTGGACGTACGCAGCAATAGCCTCTGAAATAGTCCCGATCTGATTGATCTTCAGCAACAACCCATTACACGCCTCCTTCTCCTTCGCCTCCTTGACTCTCTCTACATTCGTAACCGTCAAATCATCGCCTACAATCTCTGGCATCGCCGTCTCACCATCATCCACCATCCTTCCCTTCTCCATAAACTTACTCCACGTCTCCCAATCATCTTCCGCGAATGGATCTTCAAGAAGCACAATCGGATACTTGGCGATCAATTCTCGGTAAAGATCGGAGAGTTGGGCAGGAGTAAGCTTGGGAGAGACTTTGTCTTTGATTCCGAGGTCGTAATTCCCGTCACGGAAGAATTCTGAGGATGCGGGGTCCATAGCGAACTTAATGCGGCCGGTGTAGCCAGCTGCGGCCACAGCTTCGACGAGGAGGTCAAGTGCTTCATGAGGTTGGGAGATGGGTGGTGCGAAGCCTCCTTCGTCGCCGATACTTGTTGCTAATCACTTGTCAACATCATCTTCTCCAAAACCAAAAAAAACTCGGACAAATGGAAATGGGTGAGAAATAAATGGTACGTACCAGAAGCACCGAATTTCTTGGTAATGACCTTCTTTAACTGTTGATACGTCTCCGCACCCATCTGCACAGCCTCGGTAATACTGGTCGCTCCGACAGGCGCGAGCATGATCTCCTGGAACGCCATCGTGTTCCCGGAATGCACGCCTCCATTCAAGACATTGAAAAACGGGACCGGCATTACGTATGGTGCTTTAGGAGCTTCTGCTTCTTGTCGGAGGAATTCGTAGAGAGGGATTCCCTATCACGTGTCAGCCCTTTGGCCGAAAGTCACACCACTTTGAAAATGATCTTTTTTTTTCCATCGCGAAAGACATGAAAATTTCGAATTGGAGAAGGTAAGAGAGACTTACAGCAGCAGCAGCTCCAGCCCTGGCGCAAGCCATACTGACGCCGAGGATAGCATTGGCACCTAACCTCTTCTTCCCCTTGGTACCATCTAGCTCGCAAAGAAAAGCATCGATTTCCTTCTGTTGCACCTCAACATTGAATCTCTTTGCAATGAGAGCAGGAGCGATCGTGGCAGTGACGTTTAGGACTGCTTGCTGGACGCCTTTGCCTCCATAGGCAGCGGACTCAGTATCTCGAAGTTCAAGCGCTTCGTGAATACCGGTTGAAGCCCCCGATGGAACAAGGCCTCTGAAAGTTCCTAAGATAATATTAGTAAATGACACAAGAATAAAGTGGCAAACGTAAATGAATACCTTTGTCGGTAGTGAGTGTGACTTGCACAGTTGGATTGCCTCTCGAATCTAGACGTTGCGCAGCAGTGATTGAAGTAATGTAGGACGGCATTTTTAATGGAACCGTAATTTTTATTTTGTCATCTAGGAATAAATAATCCTCGATGAAACGCTCAGGAGGAGTATGGCTTCTTATATCTTGGTCGCCGAAGGGCATTTTTGCTTATGCTGGTGGTGTGGTATGACCTTTTGAAAAGAAGGATGGCATTCTGTGGACGACTAAAGGTGTGTGCGGGCGTGGGACGACATTGAAAAGTGGCATGATGAGAGAAACTCTTCATGATGACGAGACCTGTGGGGATGCACGGGTGAACGGGATCAGTTCAAGGATCGGAGGATCGAGAATCGGAAGATTTTGAACGTGGGGATAATCACTGAGCTACCTATCGATTGATTTAAAAGGAGATGGAAAGTCTGATAAAAATGGGTTGGATGGAAGGTGGACTTTTCAAGTCACATGACTATCTCCAAAATGCAACCTCAACACCAAAGACAATCTAGAACAACTCCAAATCTCACATCTTTTTAATTTATGCACTCTCAGCAAGCTTGACTAATCCCTCGAGGTTGATACTCTTTGGTCGCTCAATGGGAAGGCCAAGTGCTCGATCCCAGATCAGTTGCGCAAGTGGTCCAAGACCTCTACTAACACCGAATGTAGCGGTATAGTATAATGTCTCGTGGAAACCATAGTGGTGGAATAGAACACCAGAGCTAGAATCGACGTTAGGGTACGGGTTCTTCGTCTTGCCGTGCTCTTTCAATACTCCAGGAGCGATTTCCGAGTTCTTCTTGACAAGTTGGAATACTGGATCATTTGCAATCTCCGGTCGCGACGATGCATAGTCCATCAGTGCTTCGAATCGAGGGTCGGGCTTGCGAAGAACAGCATGGCCATATCCAGGAACAACTCTACCAGACTTCAGCGTCGACCAGAGATAGTCAGAGACGTCCTTGTCGGTGAAGCTAGTTCCGACATGTTCTTGCATCTGAAGGATCCATCTCAGGACCTCCTGGGCAGCGAGACTATCATTGTTAGAGATTGCACCAAAAGGAGCAGACCACTTACCCGTGCAAAGGTCCGGCAAGACCCTGAAGTCCAGCACTGTAACTCAAGAACGGATCACTCAATGCACTACCGACCAAGTGAGTAGCATGTGCCGAGACATTTCCTCCCTCGTGGTCACCATGGAGGGCCAGATATAGGCGCAGTAAGTCATGGAAGTTCTCATTCTCCTTGCCTCCTTTGCCGAGCATTGCAGCAAAATTGTACGACCAATCCTGCTCTAAGTCGATTTGTGCAGGGAGAGCTCCACCTCCTCGGTAAGTGTTCTGGTAGATCTTCGCCGCAATCACTGGAAGCTTTGCCAGAAGCGAGATGCTGTCGTCAAATGTGGGCTCCCAGTAGTCCGCTTTGTTAATACCCTTCTCATATGCTTTCGCAAACTTAGAAGTATGTGACAGAGCCGAGACGGCAATGGCAAACTGTGTCATTGGGTGGAGATCTTTTGGGAAGTTGTCCAACAACTTGTTCACGAAATCTGGAAGCTCGGCTTGTTCTGCGAGTTCACGGGAGAACTTTCGGACTTGGTTCGTCGAAGGGACCTGGCCAGTCAAGAGCAACCAAAACATTGCTTCTGGCAACATTTCTGTGCCTGAAGTGCCCTTTGGAAGCTCCCTTTGACAATCTTTGATTGTTCGTCCGTGGAAACGAATACCCTCGTTCGCATCAAGAACGGAGCCCTCCCATACCATGGCCTTCAATCCTCTATCTAGCGGTCAGTCTTCCTACATTTTAACGTTGCTTCTTCACCATACCTCATGCCACCAATCGTGTTCTCAATCTTGACATCTCCAATAACTTTGCCGCCTAGAGCCTTGACCTTCTTCAGCAATTCACGCTTGGCTGGAATAGCTTCTGCGAAGGTTGTTTTGAGATCTGGTTCTGAGGTGGAGGAGTAGTTTCGGTATGTTGGGACGATGGCAGAACGGGCAGCAATTGGCTGTACAAAGGTTAGCATATGTTTTAAGTATCCGTTCTCGCTATTACTTACTCGCAAAACCCTCAACGCTGACGAGGCAGACCTAGCATTTATTGCCATCTTGGAAGCTCCGACGCGGGGTACGTGGGGTAGTTGTGAAGTTTGTTGGGAAAAACTGTGGTACAAAATGTTTGAAGCTTTTTATAAAAATAGGCAAATGGCGATGATAGTTCTCTAACAACACTGCCGTCTAACGCTCCCCAGAATTTGTTGATCCTCACGAAGACATGGGCATTGAAGCAGTTTTGGGCCTGCACATCGTCACCAGGGGTGCTGCTGGGCCGAGGGTGAGAATTGGCCAGTCACGGCAGAACGGGGTCTTGATACGCTTAGCCAGATTTTGTGATCGGAACACCCCTCCTTTAATACGCAAGAAGTACCTTAAAGGGATGGTGGCTGTGCACAGATCACGGGACTAGCCTGAACGTATCAAGACCGGAAGGGCCACCGCCACAACAATGCCGAGCAGAACCGGACCTGCCTCGCCTTCATCTTTCCCCAGAGTCACAGAGCCGATGACGGATCTGATTGCTGAGGAATTGTTGCTTGAATAAGCAACAGCGAGGTAGGAGAAGGTATTTCATCATTCTGCCCGTTCTCTCCTCCTTCCTCCTTTCATCCGATTTTCAATCTTCACAATGCTGCGCAGAGTAGCTTCAACAGTTCCTCGGCGAATGGTGGCCGCGAGGTCAACGAATCTTCATGTGCGAAACTTCTCGATATCAGCTCAAAGAATGTCTACACTGAAACCTTTAGACTATCCGGTGTCTACTTCTCTTCCTTCCGACTCCTTCCAGCTACTTCCCGAACCAGAGAAGGCTGGCGCTGCGGAGGACGCCTTGTATGAACAGCAGATCAAGGATGTGGAGGCTTGGTGGGCAAGTCCAAGATATGAAGGAATTAAGCGGCCATACTCTGTGGAAGACGTTGTGTCTAAACGGGGGAGTCAATTGCAATCATACCCAAGTTCGGTGATGGCGAGGAAATTGTTCAACTTGATCAAAGAGAGGGAGGCAAAAGGAGAGCCCATCCATACCAGTACGTTCATCAACATAGTGCAATCGCATATTTATTAACGAAATACAGTGGGTGCCATCGATCCTGTACAAATGACACAGCAGGCACCGAATCAAGAGGTCCTTTATATATCTGGTTGGGCGTGCTCGTCCGTCCTCACTACCACAAACGAAGTCTCTCCTGACTTTGGCGACTATCCTTACAATACGGTCCCAAACCAAGTCCAGAGACTCGCAAAGGCACAATCGATGCACGATAGAAAGCAATGGGATACGCGAAGGAAATTAAGTCCTGAGCAACGTGCCAAGACACCATACACGGATTATTTACGACCAATAATTGCGGATGGAGATACTGGGCATGGAGGACTGTCAGCAGTTCTGAAGCTTGCCAAGCTCTTCGCTGAGAATGGTGCTGCCGCTGTACATTTTGAAGATCAATTGCATGGAGGGAAGAAGTGCGGTCACCTCGCAGGCAAAGTCCTCGTACCAGTTGGAGAGCACATCAATCGGCTGGTAGCAGCACGATTTCAATGGGATGTTATGGGGTCAGAAAATCTTGTAATTGCAAGAACGGATTCCGAGAGTGGAAAACTACTGAGCAGCGCCATCGACGTGCGAGACCACGAATTTATCCTCGGTGTTGCGGACGAAACCATCGAACCGTTGGCGGAGACACTCCAAGCTATGGAGTTGTCGGGTGTTGCGGGTGCTGAAATCGACATTTTCGAGGCAGAGTGGGTCAAGAATACCAAATTGATGTCATGCGACGAAGCGATTGTCCAGCAACTGGAGGCTCACGGAGTACCACAAGGGGACATCAAGAAATACCAAGAAACTACGTTAGCCAATCGAGATATGTCTATCACAAAACGAAAACAACTAGCATCGACATATACGGACAAGCCTATTCAATTTAGCATCGATATCCCACGAACACGAGAAGGGTACTATCATTATCGTGCTGGCATGAAAGCAGCAACGAAGCGTGCCATCGAGTATGCTCCCTTTGCCGATCTGTTATGGGTCGAGACTGGCGATCCAAACGTCGCCAACGCTGCACAATTCTCAGGAGAGATCCGAGAGAAATATCCAGGAAAGGGGCTGGTGTATAACTTATCACCATCGTTCAACTGGATGAGTCACGGCTTCAATCCCGAAACGTTGAAGTCGTTCATCTGGGACATTGCAAAGCACGGTTTCGTGATTCAGTTGATCTCTTTAGCAGGCCTACATAGCACTGCTACGATTACGAACGAATTGAGCAAGGCATTCAAGGATGAAGGAATGTTGGCATACGTCAACTTAGTACAAAGGAGGGAAAAAGACCTCGGTGTTGATGTCTTAACACATCAGAAGTGGAGCGGAGCCTCATACATTGATGGCATACTAGGAGCTATCCAAAGTGGAAACAGCAGTAATAAGAGTATGGGAGAAGGAAATACAGAGGGCCAATTCTAAAATTGCTTGTGGATATCCCCTTGTATATAGCAATGTTATATCAAAGTTTGAATACATCTCTTGGCCCCATTTGATTTTGCCGCACAAACGGATACTCATGCCCATCCATTTCTTTTATCCTTTTCGTCGAAAATTAATAATTTCAAACCATGGACATGACATTCTACTCGTGCAATCTTTTGAGAGTTCTACTAAGCTTGCTCAAAAGCCCTGCTTACATCATCTCAGCTTCTTTACCACCTTCTTATTCCAGCTCAAAATTCGCATGTGATATCCTGTTCTAGCCCTATTTGATCGCGGTCGGGATGACAGTCGGTCCCCGAAAGTCCTATTTTCTTACTCCGTACAGATACCCCGTTCTTGCATGCACGTCCATGCACCTCCAGGCACCCAACACCGCAATTAATCTGGATTGCTTTTACTCTTTCTGCATATAAGCCTTCAACCTTGGCACTCTTTTAACGTTCCTTTCTCACTTCGTCCTATTCCTCGCCAATTCAATCATTCAACTCATTCAACATGGCGCTAGTTACAATTCGTCCCGCGCTCGCGACTGATCTTCCACAAATCGTCTCACTTGACATCCAGGCTAACGCTAACCACCCAATCATTGCCATTCCCTGGAAACAATATTCTCACGCCTACGGCGTATTTCTATCGCGGCATCTGCATTTTCTTAATCATCCTAAGGAATACCAATTCCTGGTCGCGACCTCGCCCTCCGCATCTAAACCCGGAGAAGAGGAAATTCTAGGTTTTTTGACAGGAGCGAAACCTAAGAGCGCGATAGAAGGAGAGCCGGGAGTAGAATGGAAGCCCATCCTACCGGAAGGAACGAATGAGAAGTTGTTTGGGTATTTCTTAGGTGCTCTAATTGGGACTAAGGCGAAGTACAAGATAGGGGATGTGTGGGGTGAGTTTTTCATTCCCTTGGGACACGTGATGTGTTTCGATGCTGATTAAAGATAGAGTTGGAGACGCTGTCGATATCGGTGGATCATCAGAGGAAGGGTGTTGGGTCGAAGTTGATGGAGGAGTGGTTCAAGACGGTGGATGCGGATGGGAGAGGTGTTTATATCCTAGCTTCGAAGATGGGACGGGGATTGTATGAGAAATTTGGATGCAAAGAGGTTGGGCTATTGGCGACGGATCTGAAGGACTTTGGTCTCGAAGAGCCGTATGTGAACTTCAGTATGATGAGGGAGGGTAGGAAATAGAGGTTTTGGGATGTTCTTGAGATGCGTGAATATAGACATTACTTAGGACCGAATGTTATAGTTTTAAACAGCCTAAAGTATACTTCTTTGATACTAGTTTAAGAAATTACATTGGAATCGAAAGGTTCGAGGTCCCTCAGAGGCTTCTTTAGTATGCAAATAACCCTAAAAAGCACAGACTTGTAATTCAGGCTTGTTAGGTATCGTAGAATTCATTCGGAAGTATGAAGTACGCTAAGCGAGAAGCAAAAAGGGGTGAACTCGCGATGCAATAACTTCTCAGCACTACCACTAAATTACATGTCTATACTCACTTGAGACCTATTGAACTATGCACTTATTCAAGAATGCTAAGCCGCATCATAGAAAGAAGATTGAACATACTAAATAGGCTTCTTTCAATGCCACTGCCCCACTGGAAGAGGCTTCGAGAGACTTCTACCAGCCACCTGTTCATTTGACTTGTCGGAAATTCTGCAACCGTCCATAAACAACGAGAAATTCAGAATTGAGGTGGCGGGAGAGTCCACAGCTTCATCTTTTCGAAATTTTTATGTGTACTGTGATCGAACAAGGCTCGCATAATTCTCGCTCTTCCTCTTTCATCACTTTCAAGGATTTTGGGCACATTACGTCAAGATAACACGAAATTTGCAAAACAACATATTTTGCATCCATGGTAATGATTTTGATTATGAAGTACTGATTTGTGCCTAGTCCTGTGTCTATGACGGTTGGTTGGTCCGTACTGTTGGGTAGCCAAATTTGCGTCAACATTAGAACTGCATTGTAAGACAGAAACTGCAAAACGAGCTTGAGGCTTGCTAAGGACGTTTGAAAAGTCTGGGTGTTACAAATACAGGTAGCTCACAATGACGATTCACTCCTTCAAAAAAGACATAGCACCATGAAAAAAACAAAGCGTGGATGAGTGCTTTCGAATTGCTGGTCAAACACGCTATCAATCAAATTCCAATATATACTTGTGACGGATTCGAGATTAGTTCCAATCTCAATGCCCATTTGAGATTTTCAGTCCGTTCACCTTGCTCATTATCTCCTCCACCTCCTTTGCATGACTTGAAAAGTTATCCACTAGATTATCCCACATCTTCGGCTCATGCTCGTGCTTCTTCTTGCTGTTCCACGCGTAATCGGTGATTGTGAACGGCCTGCTGGACTCGAACATGAACGCTATCGATCCCTTCGAAATCTGCATTTCTGGCGGAGGTTGCGCGGACGCGGCTTTGAATTCTTCGTACGCGACACCATGAGGTACCATACCACATTCGAAAGAGACACTTCCGGGCTGGAAAGCGTCTGATCGTCCACCATAGTCACCGTAGATGAGACCCATAAGTTCGGACGCGACGTTGCGGTGGTAGTAAGGTGGTCGGTAGGTGTGAGATGCGACATCCCAGCGAGGAGAGAAGATGAGGAAGTCGGCGAGCGGGGCATTCACATCTCGAGACTTGGCCGTGAGAACACAAAAGATCGAGGGATCAATATGGTCAACGGAGATTGAGCCAACGTTGACGAATTTGGTCAAGTCGTATTTGTATGGTACCTGATCAAGGTTAGTCTCTAGCATTTCTCCTCATCAACGGGATATCTCACATAGTTGCCGTGCCAAGCAATGACATCGAAAGGAGAATGTCCCTGAGTGCTCTTGAAGAACTTCCCTCCCAGCTTGTACACGATCTCCCATCTTTCCTTCTTCACTTCGTACTTCGCCTTGGGAGTCAGAAAGTCACGTGAATTAGCCAGTCCATTGGCACCAAGTGCTCCGAGTTCTGGCAATTCGAACTGTGTACCCCAAACTTCGAGAATATACCCACGAGATGGTCCCTCTGGTAGTTCTACACGGAAACGAACACCTCTTTGAATGACACAAATCTCTCCTGGCTGAACGAAAAGAGGACCGAACTCAGTCTGGATGTCTAGAGCACCTTGCTGTGGAACGATTAGGAATTCTCCGTCCGAGTTCACAAACGCCTTTTGCTTCATGTTCGTGTTTGCTGTGTAGACATGGGTTACAATGCCTTCTCTGAGCGTTGGGTCTCCTGATCCGGCGACTGATTTGAGACCAGAAACAAAGTCGACTTCCCCGTCGGTTGGAATATCGAATGGCATCCAAGCCAATTGAGTTGGAGAAATATGAACACGGGGATTAATGGGTAAGAAGTTTGATTCTGTGTCTGTGTTGTCTGGCAAATCCGTCTAGTCACATGATCTCAGTATATACGTTCATGGAATACGTTTGAAGCAACTTACGAATCCTTCATGTGCAACCGCTGGGCGAACCCTATAGAGCCATGACCTCTTGTTCGCAGCTCTAGGAGCTACAAATGCAGATGCGGTCATCTGCTCTGCGTAGAGTCCGAAGCGTACACATCTTGGGCTGTTTTGACCTTGTGGAATAGTTCCTGGGATTGCTTCGGACTCAAAGCTACATTTGTGGTTAATTTTCATGCAAAAACTCTCCAGAACAAGACTCACTGGTTTCCGAAACCACATTGGTACTACCCAAATTTTAGCAAAGTGGAAAATTCAAAAGGAGGGGTTCTGGTACCTCATATGGATCGTTTTTCCTCACAGCGAACGAAGGAATGGCTCCATCTTCCTGTGTTTCCGCCCAGTGGAAGATATTCTGGTAGTCCGGCTTTTCAGTAGTTTGGGCAGGCATCTCCGCGTTTTAAATTCTCGAATTTCCTCAAATCTTCGGACGCGTTGAGCTCTCTTGGTCGCTTAGGCAGTTGTGAAGTGTTTGCGTAGCAGAAGAGAAATACTTTGAGCGTCGCAGCCCCAGATGTATCAGCTTTCAAGGCGGCGAAGGAATAATAAGCCCCGCAGGGTTTCCACATTTCAGGCTCCATAGCTCCTAAAAGTACACTGCACACGAGCGGCGGTTGTTCCAGTATCATAAGCAGCTGGCGTAGAACAGCATCGCCAAGGGAGCCCGGAAAACCCCCCTGTAAAAGCATCAAATTCACTGAAACGCCCTCCCCGCAGGTCGAACCAGTGCAGTTTTAGGGTCAGATTCACCACGCGAGAGCGCTAATCATATGCCTAGAACCAGTAAAGTCTCCTATGCGGGGTAGTTTCAGGTGGGGTAACAATCTGACCAAATTCTCACAAAGCACCTAGACTCACTTTAGGTATGACTGAAGTATCGCAAAGCCGTTCGGCAACATCGATCCGAGACACCGAGGTTGCGAGAAACATCACTTGGATATCCCGAGTGCTTTTTGCAGATTGGCAGGCCGTATTCGATCACTGAAGATCATATGAGAATTGAGGGGTGTGGTGCGATTCATACAGGCAAATATGCAGGCCGAAATTAAAGCTGCAGTCAGCCCAGACAGTCACGTTCCCAATGGCACAACCGGACATGAAAATCGTCTTCATATGCCATGGAAGCAATTCTTATCACGTTACTGGCATTGAAAGCAAAGCAATAGCCCTGGAAGATAGCACCTCTACTGAGCAACCTAGGTTCGCACACAAGTCTCGCGCCCATTATGGGTGATGTTTAATTTACTCCTCTGTCGAACTGCGGCAATTGTCTTCGGTACAGAACTTGGACACGTTATCAAGTGTACCAGTTAAGCGTAGCAGTTGTTGCTTTTTTCCTCATTGGGTTATTTTTACTTGGAGTATTTAGCTTTAATCTTGGGTCCTCTTTTCAGAAACTATTCACGGCGACCAAATGTCACCAACAGACACCAAGAGTCCATCAAACTCGAAAGTCAAATCCTATATCAATTTCCAGACAAGAAATTCCCCCAAGCGGCCGAGAGATCTTCCATCCCAACACTTTCCGCAAGCTCGAAAATCGTATTCTTCCTACCAGACTTCTCTGAAGTTATGCCTTCAACATATTCTGAGCACTTCCCATCGCCGCTAGGTCCATAAGTCATTGCACCTTCTTTTCCGCTTTCAAACTCGGGCCACCTCGTTTTCCGATTCATGAAACTGATGAAGTCTCCAGCAAACGCTTTTGCAACAGCTTGTTGTGCCTGCGTCAGGTGTTCATCATAGTTCTGGAACATATAAGCAACATCGAGAACATGCCCTGACTCGCCTTTCCATTCTCCTTCCCAGGGATTTGGCTCATTGAAAAGGTACATCCAGACTTTACCTGGCCAGCCGCAAGCTAAGGTTACGCCAGTAGCGAAGAAGCCAATGTCTGTTGCAAACTGGAGAACATTGCGTAGTGCGGCTCTATCTTCAAGATCCGGTGTGATTTTGTAGGTATGGCGAACTTTCTCTGCTGCTGAGGGTTGGGAAGCGAGAGACTTTTCCATGGAGTCGCAAAATGCTTTTGCAATACCAATCTTCTTATTTCCGAGCATAAATGACAAGATTGAACCCTAGTCAATGTTTTAGCAAGGTTTTTCTATCGAGATCGAAAGGGACTTGCATCGAATTGACAATCTCCAATGAGCAATTCTTTACACCAAGTTCTCCCTGGCATGTGCAGAGCGGGGTCTTCTGCTTTAGAACCCAGTTGCGCGAATGTAGGAGCGCAGTGAATTGCATCGTCATCAACAACTGGTAGCACCGGAAGTCCAGAAGCGGATCCAACCTCAACGATTTTCTCGACAGGAATCTGCAGCAGAGCTTTTACTCTCTCCACTCCAGAGAGAGCTTCCAGGCCTAGGTTCTGCATTATTGATGAATACACAAATTCCGAAAGTGGTGGCTGGAGAGGTTTCATCATGAGTGTATTGCCAGACATGGAGATGTAGCGGTTGAAGAGGGGTTGCTCTTGGTGCAGTAACAAACACCCGGATGCTAATAGCTAGAGTTAGTAAAATGCAATGTAATTGTCGAGGATGCCGCACCAGAGCCAGCGCTCTCGCCAACAAAGGTTACATTCTGAGGATCCCCTCCAAACCCCGAAATATATTCTTGGATCCATTTGAAGGCGTTGGCCTGGTCTCTAATCCCATTGTTGCTAAGGTATCCAGCTTCACGCAGTTCTGCAGAAGTCAAGAAGCCAGGTATCCCGATCCGGTAGCTAAAGAGAAATCAGCAAATCTTGGATAATGACTTCGGGGTTACATAGGTTTACTTGATACCGACACCAATCACTGGCAATCCCATCTCAGCTGATTGCTTCACCATACGGGCGTGATCATAGTGCGGCCAAGCATTCGATCCCAGTGCAAAGCCGCCCCCATGAACGAATACAAAAACTGGCAGCTGTGTGTTGGCACTTGGCGTCTTCCCATCGATCAAGGGTACAGTGACATTCAAATTCAGCCCATCAAGCTCAGACATAGTCATTGGAGGCATAGGAAGTGACTTTTGAATGAACGAGTACTCATTCTCCCATGCTTTCTCCATGGGACCAGGAACCATGGGTCTTGCAAATTATTAGCATGTGATGAAATTAGGAGGAGAATTTACATACCCGAGTCTTGTCGCATCAATATTTTTGCCATAGGAAGTCTTTGCAAGCTCACTCGGTGCAAAGATATTTTTGATGGAAGCATATTTGATGCCCAAAAATTGGGCAACTCCATCACGAGATTTTCCTTGAATTTCACCAAGAGATGGGTGCGCTAGCGTAGCTGCCATTATTGCTCAATACACCCCGTGAGACTCTTTAACTACTCTTGATAGTGTAGGTAAGATCTTCCTTCTGGTATCTGGAGTTACAAGCTGGATGCAGCACCTTAAAGTCACGTGGTGCTGAAGTGAGTCGAACTTGTGTAATTGATGCTTTAGGATATACCAAAGCTGGGGAAAGAGGCAATACCGTCCGTCGTCTTCGCAAAGATTTCATTGCTTGCTCACAGGATGTATGCTGACCGGGTATAACAGGACATGACGTGGGGCTATTCAGCGTGCTGATGTGGGGCCGGAGAACCTCCGCCCCTTTTGCGGGGTAAAGTATCATGTGATATCATACCGTGAGAACTACAAGGAGAAGCTTACTTTCTCAATAGTGTCTCAGCTTTTTAAATTATGATTCAGTAGCGTTAGCACTAAATTCAGTTATACCTAGTAGTACTGTGATAGCATGAGACATAGGTATGGATAGTTGTGGTATAGTTTTGAGTTGCAAAGGGATTTCTACCTTGCGCTTTGAATGAGTTCCATAATTTCGATTTTTGCCGTCTCTAAGGATTCGAAGTTGCGTATCAAGAGCTTTTATAACGTTTGCATGCACTATTTTCAGGCAAGATTTGAGAAGAAAACGGGGAAGACTTCCGACCTGTTCTATACCCTGAAGTGAAAGCGCTAAGTGACCCTGTAAAGTGTTCGGTAGATGAAGTGTCATTAAACAATTTATTATTTTCAGTGGTAAGCTATTGTCACTTCACCTCGCTTTCTTCAGCGAGCGACTGAATTATGGGTAGAAGCATGGATAAAACTAAAGCCACGAGATAATTCATGCTTCTCCTCGATCGATCTCGTCTACGGCGAGCATAAATAGCGAGAGAGTAGCGCATAGGATAAAGTATCAATGTGAATCATTGCGTTCGATTATGGCTGAACCACGTGAAGAAGCTGTAAGGCTGGGCTCATTATTCACAGTCATCGGTGCTCTTAGAACTCATTCGTATTATTCACATGTTCAAAGATCACCAAAAAAAAAAAATCAGTCAGTTATTCATGATCCAAGTGTATTAGTGAGTCACTGGAACTACTATATAGAGCTGGTTTCTCGCTGCTTGAAACTAACCATGACCAGTACACTTCAAAGATTAAATTTATCTTCCAAAGTTCTCGTACTCATAATAGCCTTAATCTGACTACTCAGTACATCAAACCGTTATTCTCATTTAACACCACTCGACATGTCCGCACCCACCCAACCCACTCCACTCATCATTTATTCTAAGAACCCTGATTTTGGCATAGAGACTGAAGAATTGAAATGGGAAGAACTCAAATCAGAGCCCATGCAGATCGAAAGAAATGCAAAGATAATAAGACGAGCCAACCTCTACAGTCACAGCATCAAACCACCAGGCGTTGAGCTTAATGTCTGGCAGAGTGCCATGACGCGCGTAATAAAAGGAAATACTTCTGGATTAACATTTCCCATCAAGTACGTTAAACTGCAGCTCATTAGTTTACCTCAATGCTAAAACAGTCATTGTAGCAAAGTAAAGGAGATTTTAGATTCGGAAGACTGGAACAATTTAATGATGAATTTAACATCTGCTTGCGAAAAGGCTTACCCAGATGCCGATACTTTGGAATCCTGTTTCAAGAAGAACGTTGATCGATTCAAGAAAACTCTGCTCTGCGAGCGCCTCAAAAGCCTTGTCAAGAACTTGTTCATCCAACAAAAAAGCATTAACCGAATTATTGCATTCGGAAGTGGTATGTTGAGTCCGCCTGCAGAGTTTGGTACGAGTCCAGCCATTAATTGGCACTACCAACTTGCTGCGCTATTGGTAATTCGGGACGTGTGGAAGCAATTCAATCAAGGAGACCTTGAAATCTTGATTCAGGGCCCACACTACTCTGAGTTAGACGCAGAAGTTGCCAAGCGTTCTAAAATACAGGTCGTCAGTGCCGAAGTTGGTCATCAGATGGGTTTCGTCGCTCTGAATGAATCGGTGTTCGTCATCGATTTTACAACTCCCTACTCTTTACTTCAACTTATCTTTGAAGTCACGAGACCTGCAGCTCTTCTTATTGCTTCCATGCCCTTGGAAGATGAACCATACCACGCGCTTTCTTACACACTCAGCTGTGCAGGCCAAGAAGTTGAGATTCCAGGCTTAGGAAGGTGTGTCTAAATCGCTTTCATATCTATACAAATGGCGGACTTGCTGATTCGAACTTTTAGCTCTCCTGTTAGAATGCTTAAGGAACTTCGTGCAGAATATGAAGAAGAAGAGTTCGATTTGCTAGGACTGGACTTAGGAGACGAGAAGGATGAGGACATTCCTGGATATGATGGCAATGGCGGAATTTGTTATCTTGGCGACGAGCCTTTGATGTTCACGCGTCGCCGCTGACCAAGGTGACATGTATGGTTTGCGCAGGACTTGGACATCATCCATCGTGTTTGTACTTGAGCTGGCGTTGAGTTACAGCGTGCATGGATTTCTTAGTTTCTGCACCATACATTCGATGTAATCAACTTACGTGGAGACTATCAGTTACGAAAGGGGGTTTCGAGAAGTCAAGAGCCACCGTTGCAAGGCGGTGAGACATTTAGACCAATCAAAATCATAGGACACTGGTCATCGCCCCACAAATTCCTCCTTCAAGCCCTGGCAGAACCAGTGGGTGGCTCTTGACTTCCTGAAACCCCCTTTCGTACCTAAAACCAGGAAACTCCGCTATGCAGGGAATTTTTCGCTAAGCAAACTAAGCGAAACAACCCCTTTTCGGTGCCCAAAATCGAAGTGGATAATCAACCTATCCCAATATGCATACCCGTATGAAAAAATTCTATGTCTAATTACGGCCAAGCATTCTATGGCAAATCAAATCGTAATTCAGCACGGGTATTGTATACTTTATTACCACTCTGGCTTCCATCTGTCATTAAAGATGACTTAAGATCTATGCTACGCGGTAGATGTACATCTTAGTATCTAATTGATCTTCTGCTTCATTCCGGATTATCTTACTTCTGCTCAGTAATTTAGCGTTCGAACAGAAATAGCAGTTTTTTGGAGATTGGCAATATTTCAAAGTGATTCATTCGAGTCAACCCTCGGGAGCAATTAGAGGGAAGGTGTATTTTCTCTGAGAAAGTTTATAGGCTTCGTTAGTTATTCTTTTCAGCGTGTCTAGCAGCCTTTAAGGTACTGATCGAACATGTTTCGGGTTTTCAGAACACGATTCACTCAAGTGCATCTCATTTTTGCCCACAAAAAGGATACATTCACAAGGAATTAGCGAGGCAACCCATCAAGAACTCGGAAAAACAGAAGATCGTAAGGAACTTTGGCTCCTTCTCATGAAGACGAATGAATTATATGAACATATGAAGGCTACTTTGGCTGATAAAGAAACAACTATGGATGGTTATAATAGAAATATTGAGCACTGAGAGTGTAGACTGCGGCGACACGTGATCTGATTTAGATGAAGCGTGAAACAAACATAATGAGTTGAATCTGGCACAGCTTATATCAAAGATCATTGATAGATATACTTAGGAGAGCTTAAATTATAAATGTATTAATATAAACATTATCGATAAGCAAAAGATCGTTAACTAGACACAAAGATGAGAGAAACTCATGACTACTCACCTTTCTAGACTTACCTGAGCAATTCCCACTCTTCAGGCCCCAACAGCCACTCTATCCACTATGTACTAGTGGGCATCTCCTGTTCTTGCACATTCAACTAGAATCCCTGTATGGAAAACGGCCTTCGGCGGTACGGGCACTTCGAGGGAAATTGCTTCAACGCCATCTTGATACAAACCTCACCAAAACAATGCCCGCCCACAAGGAAGCTTAACTGGCACCTCTAGCTCCTCTCCCACAGCTCTAACGATACCACACCTTTCCGTGCAAATAGGACATTCTCTCTTCATCCAGGTCTACAATCTCAACTCTCGTCAGTAGCATTGGTTGGCTAATGGTATTCAGTCTCACGTTTTCAGCATCAACCTCATTGCGAACAATGATGCAGATGATCTGAAGCATGATAATCTTATCCCAACTATGCTCTACGAATCCCTCTTCTGACTTGCCCCAAGATTCGGGGGTCGGTCTAGGTACTTGAGGAAGTTTCAGCCAGTAATAGAATCTCTCTGCATCTTTTTTTAGTAGAGAGCAAAGTAGTTGAGAGGGAGGCTCGACAGTCCCACTATTACTATCAGTAATGAGTTCCCCAAAGATGAGCCTGTGGAATCGAGCCCAAGTGTATGCGGCTTCTCGAAGCTTTTCGGGTGTGGTTGGATCGAACAATGATTGTTACTTGGGAGTGGGGAACTCTGGAGCGGAGATGTAATTTGAGCAGTGCTGTTGAGTGAGACGGGATAGAGATTTGCTTGTCCCTGTTTATCGTCAAGCATTTGGGCTGAGAACATAAGCGGACTTCGGGAGCAGTGTGTCCGCACGAATAGATAATTTGGAAATGCTGACACATAGTGAGTTGAGTAACATATGATCCAAAAGGGGCCGAGAAAATTGCTTGTGTCGAGAGACGTAGGGTTCCTAGCAAGAAAAAGGACGTCATAAGCCGGAATAATACATTGTTTTACGATAACAATACCTTTCATAATGTCATTTAGTATGGTAATAAGCATAAAGAAAGGGATAAATGGGGAGGCATCAAAAGCTTCGAGCGAAGCGATGATGCTGGTGGGGCTTAATTACACAAAGAACTAGAAGTAAAACATAATGGGCATATATAAAAACCTGGTCTTAGAAATCACGAGAGGCGAACGTGATGTAATATTGAACTCCATGCGAAAATCTTGATATCCCGGAACGTACGTGCACATAACAAGGCATAAGGCATAGTGACCCAACATCATCAAACCGGACAATGAATCACAGTCTTTGTGACAGACCTACCTGTCACGTGTTACTAGCCTGGCAACATTGAGGTCACGTGATGACCCGCATTGTCCGCTTCGGTTAGGAAAAGAGGACTTGTATTTAAAGGACTAGCCTCTCAGACTCTCCTTCCTTCCGTAGCTTAGTTTCTTTGATAAATTCAAGTCATTGTACGAATACCTCCCTCCGTGAGGTCCCATACCGTACGACTGTCACAGTCTTCGTCTTCATACCAAACAGTTAAGGTGACCAAATATGTCCTTGACTCCAAGGACATTCGCAAAATACCAAACAGTAAATGCTCGCTTTGTCCAATTTCAAACCCGACATTCTTTATCGCCACATTTCAATTCTTTGAACACTGGTGAACAATGTCTCTGTGCACTTCTGTTTATCAGTCAAATTTGAAACAAATACACAAAGTCCACAATCCTTATAACAACAAAAAATAGGCACAAATAGGCGAAATTTTTTTTCGAGCACTCGCGACTCTCGCAACTTCCTACAGTCATCCATTTGCTTCCAACCCATTCATTTACATCTGCATCACACAATCCCCCCTGGGCCTTGATCATCGCCTCACTTTTGGTCAGTACTGTAAAGTATCTCTCTACTCAAAGATGTGCCGCAACATCAAAATAACTTATATGCTCTGCCTCCATACAGCCTCCGAATACCAATCCTGCCGCACCCTCCTTTCGACCATCCTCTTCCGTCCAACTTGCAAGCCCATTAACTCGGAGACGTTCATCAACGACTATTGCCATCGCTGTCGAGTTTTCTGGGAAACACATTCCGTATCGGAGGAATCGCGACGAGAACGCGCAGCTTATTTTCGCGTCGAAGAGGACTATCATGGTCCGATTACTCCGAGCGCGGTGCCAACTGCTGGTGGAGATGGCTTCTTTTTTGGCTTCATAAAGGATGTTGAACACGAAGTAAGAGAGCAATCGCCGAGGAACGAGATGAGAATCGTGATGGGGCCACAGGACGTAGGTGAGGATGCGCGGTACGTGAGCGAGTTGAACGCGAGGTGGGAGGCAGATGACTATGCGTCTATCTCGGCGATGACGAACAAGAGCGAAAAGCCAGCATCAATCTCCTCGGGGAGTACTATCTGGCCAGGGACAAAGCAGGATGACGCAGATGCTAGACCGAAGCGACTTGGTCCAAATGATTTCGGGTATGATTCGGATGAAGATAGCAATTGGTCAAGAGGCCATGGATTGATTGATCCAGAAGAGTTCGATATGGCGAATTTGGAAAGAGACTTGTCTGCTCCGTTAGAGAAAAAGGGGCTCAAGAAACACGATCTGAGTTTGAGGCCTGTTGGGTCGATGCCAAGTCCTGCACCACATCGGATCGGAAGGGAAACATCGAGATCTGATCATGATTAGTAAAGAATGAGAAGTAACGATGAATTAGTTCCTGCGTATACCCCTGAGATGACCCCGAAAGGCCACAAGTTCTTATCAGACTTATAAAAACTGCTCCTTCTCTAGGTCAGGTTGCCCCTCATTTCTGGAACGTTGGCAGTGAGGAAAACAGGGATACGTCCATTGAGAGTACAGCAAAAAAGCAACATACTTATATGAACAAACAAGACTACCCTTCTCCGCCATATTACTCTTAATCGTGATCGTACATCATATCCAGAATACGTCTTCTGGCCATACCTCCTACAGTTGAATCGCACCGGGTTTTGGCTTCCACAAAGACCATCCAATTGCAATCCCGAGTTTAATTCCAGCAGCTAACCACAAACTTGCGGACAGTCCAGCTGAGCTTCTACTGATCCAACCACCTGCAATGCCCCCGATTAGAATAAACAGAACAGCAAATATTCGCCTATTTCTCTTGACGTTATCTCTAGCAAAAAACTTCGGGTCACTGGCTAGGTCGCAGTAGACACTTGTCAGAACCGTGGTTGGAACCTCGTTGAAGCCAAGCAATCTCGACGTAACGATCTGTCCTCCTGATTGAAAAGCTAAGAAGCCTAGAGGTACCAGCTCCAGAAGGTTTATATCCACAGTCTCCGTCAGACCCATCGGTTCGGGAACAACATGTGCCTGTACTAAGGCAGCTGCGATGATTATGCATATGCTTTGGAGAATAAAGGATGTCGTGAGAGTGCCGCGAGCTTTAGGTCCGATAAGTCGCGTGCTTGCGAAAGTGAAGCAACCGAAGAGAAAGAAAGATATCGAGGTGAGTGATTTGAGCCAGCCATATGGCTTGGACTTCGGTTGGCCAGATGCACCGAGGGCTAAGAATATAGTATTCCCTGCAAAGATGTATTAGATCTGGCCGCTCAACGACATCGGGAATGCCTCACCCGTTTGCATTGACACGAAGCACGACCAGGCATTGTATGAGCTGCTATCGCAAAGTCCAGACACCAAACAACAAGCTATAATGGGAATATCGGCATGTTGAAGGTCAATTTCGCGATTGAGGTATCTCAATGCGGATCGCCAGTTGCTCGTGGGTTTGGTTGCAGAGGCGCTTGAAGAACGAGGTTCTGTTGTTGGAAGAGAATCGGCCCCAGAGCTCTCAGGGGTAGTAGTTGTAGGCTTTGTCATGATAATTACGAGCAATTGATACAGAGCAAGAGAGTATCTGGAGCGGGACGAAGTGAGATATAACTTACGGAGGTGAAAAGAAATTGAAAAACAGTCGCACTACAATCGGAAATTCGGTATGACGAGCGAAAAAAAAGGTGCAAGCCTGACAAGGGAGCTGCCCAATGACGGAAGCGGCTGATAAGGGGCTCGGGGCCGCGAACGGACCTCGTATCACGTGAAAATTACACAATTCCAGGACATCCGGACTAACAAGAAAGCCCGGAACGTCTAGGCATCCAATTATCTATATCAGTATGGTGACGGTATATGTTTCAAGAACGCAAAACTGGTAGGTTTTTGGGGAAGTCTTCCGCAGAGTTATGGAAAAATCAGGTGACTTATCGTTATCACATGCCCCTCCCAGCCAATCGATTATGCTCACTCAGCCGAGATGCGTCCTTACCGCAAACACCGTAGCGTAGATTATTTTGGTGCCAGCCTGGGAGATTTTTCCTTCTGAACTGCGCTGCATCCAGCTTCTCCCATCCTTCTCCTCACCCTTTTGTCTTCTGCCACTCGCGGCCGGGACTTCCAAAACTTCGTATTCCATTCTTTTCGGATCATCTGCCTGGTCAGATAACTCTCCACTCTACGATCTAGGCTTTATCAAAAGTTCTTGCAAATATTTTCTTGCGACCAGTGCCTCGGCCACGTTCCTGGATAAAAAGAACACCGTTTCGAAACTTTACGCAAATTCTCTGCAACGAGAATTTCGACCTCCTCGAGCCAGTATATCCAAAATATCATAAACTCCGATCGCTGCGACTCACAATCACATCACGGAGGGCGTTCCACGCTCAAGAATGCCCCACCACGTATCGCCTCCCCGCACACAGCCCACCATGATCTCGAAATCAGATGGCCCTGCGCCAACACAAGAACAGATCTCTGGAATGCTCAATACCATATTCACTGCTCCATCTTCTGACGCTTCAATTGCGGCATCTTATGCGTTATGCGACCTTCTTTTGAACTCGGTCGGGTTCCGCGGACTCACACAATACGGCATCCTCGCAGAGATCAAGAAGGCCGCTGCCGATAAGAAGAGCGGACTCAGACGAGAAAGTGCTCAGAACCTACTCGGCGCTTTGTTTGAACGTTTACCGGCTAAGCAAAAGATCAGCGAAGTTGCACTATTGCTTCAAGATGGAGGTATGATCGCTTGCGCTCTGGACGCTTTGTCAGACAAAGGCTCAGTCGTTCGTGATGCGGCCCAATACGGGCTAGATGAGTTATTCAAGAACCTGAGCCCTGAGGCGCTTGTTGTTGGTGTGATGCCAGCCCTCTGCACTTACCTCGGAAAACGATCAGGGAAATGGCAAGGAACTGTCGGAGGATATAAGTTACTGCAGAAGATGGCCGACAAGGCGAAGATGGAAGTGGGCACAAGTAAAGAGGAGGCCAACGATAAGGATATCCTGAGAGAATCAATGGGTACGAAACTTGCAGGCTTAATTCCAGTTGTTGAGGCTGGCATGCACGACCTAAAATCTGAAGTCGAGAAGCAAGCTGTTGCAACAATGACTTCGCTAACCACTCTTCTCTCCAACGACGACGTCGCCCCACGAATTCCTCTTCTGATTGCGACGATGCAAAATCCTTCCACCGAAACCCTTCAAAAAGCCATCCACGCTCTGTCTCAGACCACTTTCGTGGCGATCGTCACATCACCAGTGCTCGCCCTCCTTACCCCGCTATTGGAGAGATCTTTGAACACTCCCACAACTGCTCAAGAGGTCCTCAGACAGACAGTTGTCGTCGTCGAGAACTTGACCAAGCTTGTCCATGATCCTGTCGAAGCTAGAACCTTCTTGCCCAAGCTTAAGCCTGGTGTCAAAGCGGTTCAGGACCGCGCATCGCTGCCAGAAGTTCGAGAGATGGCGACCCGAGCCGTCAATGTTATCAATAAGGCTATGGGTGATGACGATGGAAACATTGCCAGTGGTGCGATTGCCAGAACCACCGTAGAGGATGTTGCGACAATCCTCGAGAGCGAAATCAAGAAGGCCGGCGGCCTGGGTGGAGATCTCGATACCTTCAAGGTCTTAAGACCATATGTCTGCAGCATGGTCGCCGAGGATGTCAACCATCGCCAGACACCACGTATCTCCGCCATAGTTAGCCAATACCTCGAACATATCATGAAGGAGGCCGGAGCGGCCATGAAGGTTGGTACCGCAGTCCAGCAGTTCTATGTTGATGAGGATCACCGCAAGTTTGGTCAACCAGTGAAGGAAGACGATGGCGAGGTCGAGATCGTGAACGCGGACTTCTCTCTAGCCTACGGAGGAATGTTGCTATTGTCGCACACCAATCTCCGCCTCCTCAAGGGTCACAGATATGGGCTCTGCGGTAGAAACGGAGCCGGAAAGTCGACGTTGATGCGAAGCATCGCAAATGGCAAGCTGGAAGGCTTTCCTCCGCAGGATGTTCTCCGAACATGCTTCGTAGAGCATAACCAAGGTGAAGATGCTGACATTAGCATTCTGGAGTTCGTTTCAAAAGATCCCGCGATTGGCAGCCAGGGTACTGAGCGTATCTCGGAGGTTTTGTCTGAAGTCGGTTTCACTGCTGGTCCTGGTGGACGCCAATCCGAAAAGGTCGGCTCCTTGTCCGGCGGATGGAAGATGAAGTTGGCTTTGGCCAGAGCCATGTTGATGAAGGCAGACGTCTTACTTTTGGATGAACCTACCAATCATCTGGACGTAGCTAACGTCAAATGGCTACAAGAGTACCTCAAGTCACATACAGAGATCACCAGTTTGATTGTCTCCCACGATTCTGGTTTCCTTGATGATGTATGCACGGACATCTACCACTACGAGCCAGGGAAGAAGCTGGCATGCTTCAAGGGCAATTTGGCAGCATTCGTTAAACAACGACCCGAAGCCAAGAGTTACTACACTCTTTCTGCTTCTAATGTCCAATTCAAGTTCCCACCTCCAGGTATCCTTACAGGCGTAAAGTCACAGACAAGAGCAATTCTCCGTATGACGAACTGCTCTTACACTTATCCTGGAGCGTCAAAGCCCTCCATCGTTGATGTTAGCTGTCAACTCTCGTTATCTTCTAGAACAGCTATCATTGGCGGAAATGGTGCCGGAAAGTCAACATTGATCAAGATGTTGACTGGCGAAACAATTCCTACAGCTGGTCGTGTGGAGAAGCATCCAAATTTGCGCATCGGTTACATCAAGCAGCACGCGCTTGAGCACGTCGAAATGCATTTGGAGAAGACGCCCAACCAGTACCTCCAATGGAGATATGCAAACGGTGATGATAGAGAGGTTTATATGAAGCAGACTCGTATCTTGTCAGAAGAAGATAAGAAGCAGATGGAGAAGATGGTTGATCTCAAGGACGGTAAGGGAGGTCGCCGCATCGAAGCAATCATGGGTCGTCAAAAGTACAAGAAGTCCTTCCAGTACGAGATCAAATGGGTCGGCATGCTACCCAAGTATAACAACCAAATCTCTCGAGAAACTCTTGTTGAGCTCGGGTTCAACAAGTTGATCCAAGAGTTCGACGATCACGAAGCTTCTCGTGAGGGTCTCGGTTTCCGAGAGCTGTCTCCAAAGGTCATCTCGAAGCATTTCGAGGATCTTGGTCTTGATCCTGAGATCGCAGATCACAATGAGATCGGTGGTCTCTCTGGTGGCCAAAAGGTCAAAGTTGTGATTGCCGGTGCTATGTGGAATAATCCTCATCTTCTCGTGCTTGACGAACCGACTAACTTCTTGGATCGTGACTCTCTTGGAGGTCTCGCTGTCGCTATTCGCGACTACAAGGGTGGTGTCGTCATGATTTCTCACAACGAGGAATTTGTTGGTGCTCTCTGCCCTGAACAGTGGTACGTGGAGGCTGGCCGTGTTACTCACAAAGGTCATTTGGCTGTGGCTGCCGACCGATTCGAAGATGTCAGCCGTCCTGGAAGCGGTTTCAATAGCAGTGTAGCAAGCAGTGCCGTCAGCAGTGCCAATGCTAGCGCTGTGAACAGTGGCGCCGAAGACAATGGTTCTGACATGGCTTTCAGAGCCAAGAAGAAGAAGAAGATAACAAAGAAGGAGCTCAAGGAACGGGAGGTCAGAAGAAGATTGAGACATATTGAATGGTTCGTCGTCAGTTCCTTCTGCACATCATCGTATACTAATATAAGATAGGCTCAACTCTCCCAAAGGCACCCCTCATCCGCCAGACACGGACGATGAGGCATAGATGTTTCCTCACGTCCGTATATACCCAAAAGTTCATGCCGACCAGTTGGAAGAAAGGAGGTGTAATCATGTGCAAAGATACAAGAAGAAATAGAATTTTCCTAATGCGTGCATTTGGATCGCTGCATGCAAGATGCATATAGAGACGCAAGAAGGTGCTTTTTTCTCGATTAGAGAATGGCGTTCGCGTTATAGATAGGGCTGGGATCAAGTGTTGTTTCTTAGAATTGGTGGGGTGCGCTTGCACTCTCGATATGAAGGGGTATGTGCCCTGTGGAAAATCGTAATTTTATTGCGATTGCTAAACAATATTGCATTAATATCACTTGATGTGAAGGTGGAGGTGAGTGGTTCTGTCAGTGACAAGCTGCGGACTCGGACACATTGAAGAAGTCTCAATGTTCTGATTCTAGTGAAGGATCTCGCCAGATGACGAGTACGAGCTCAGCTGCTTCGCCAAGGTATTCTAACTTTCTTTGTGATTTTTCTCATGAGTGCGACTAAAGGGCAGGCTATGCATAATCTTCCGCGCCCTATTCTGCAAGCAAAGTGAGGCGGGTGCCCTTTTTCCCTATGTGTTACCATATCCTCAAGCGGAGGAAAAAGTCCCCGGTTTACGCACGTCCACGACTAAAGAACTCCTCTACGATTTTTTTTGCAAAGAAACCGATCACTATAATTTCTTGCTTGTCCAACTCTTTAAGCTGCTCTTCATTGCTATGATAATAACGAAAACCAATTTAAACTTCGGATTAGTTTTTCTGTAACGTCTCTCCCTGCGTCCCGAGACCCCCCCTGTAACGAGACAAATCTGTAGTTTTGGAATCACAACTTTTTTTTTGGCAAGTCTACTAACTTGTTATTCATATATTACAATCTCCAACTATTTCTCCCTAAGGAGTCAACTTAGCAATAAAAAAAGGAGTGCGGTTGATTTTGCTATCGATCGTTTTACTTACGCTACCGATCGCTGCTTCTGCTTTTCCACCCTATTTAATTGTATATTTTAATGTCTTTTTAAACTTCGGAGCACTTGGAGGAAAGGCCCTATTGCGAAATGACATAGTTTCAAACTTTAAAGACACTTAGAAAGGAAAAGAATGCATTCCGGGAGTTACTCCGGTGCAAGGAGGGGGCGATATGTTTCAGTGCTTAGTAATATAAATTAGCTTAGCGATAATTATACTGAGTTCACGCCCAGGGTCGCTATATCTACCTAGACACGGCTTTTAGGCTCAATCACGTGTGTGGCGTAAAATAGTCACGCGGTAAAAAGAGACGTCTGGTTAGTTCTCTATTATATCAATAGGTGTGAACTCATAGTGGAGTTGTGAGAAAGAAGCCGTTGCCATTATAGCCCATCTAGTATTCAGCTGCCTTCCTAGTTTACGGAGTTTCTGCTTAAAAGACCGAGACTTTGCTGCTTCACGTTCGATAAACTCATTAAACGCGACTTACGACATCTTCGGCGCTATATCAAACTAGCAATACGATCCAACTTCTTTACAATCATCTGTTCTGTCACTCTCTGCACTCTTAGAGCAGTCGCTGCTTCCTTCTCCCCAAAAAAATTCAGGATACTCTACAATATCCATTCTCAGGCACTGCTTAATGATATCATGGAACGAATCGCTGCATAAAAAGGCCACTTGCTGTAAACAAGATTTAGACTCTGACATGTTGAATAGAAGGTCTGTGCCCAACGGCAAACCCAGCAACCAAGGCTGTATTTCTCGAAGCGCAGTTGACTTAGCATTTGCTGGATCCTCTAATAGCACTATATTCTCAATCCGCTTCCATAATGCGACTTTAATCATTAAGACACCTAGACTGTAGATGTCATATAACTTGCGATATTTGCCATCTAATTAACTTGATTGCGCATTCGGATGGCGGTATATGTCTTTGAGTGGGTCAAATCCCGGCTTCTCTGTCAATTGGTCTATATTGCTAGGCCGGGACAGCTCGAAGCCGGACAAGAATGGTTCGGTGAGACTCGGTTCATCAAACGTAGAGTTGAATAAAATATTATCTAGACGCAAGGCCTTGTACAGCCAGTTAACAGCATGGAGGCTGTGAACACAACGAGCTAACACGGCACACAAGGCTAGACGCGCAGTAAGTGATGGATACGGTTGTCGTTTAAGAAAGTCTTGAAGTGTAGCGATCTTGGACTGCGCACCATAGATCAACGGCTCTTTAAAAACAATGCCAAATCGGGTCGCTTCATCTAGGTATAGAATCTTAATATACCCCAAACACTGTGCCGCTCTAAAGCCTTCTGGTTTCGCCGAGCGAAGGAGATCCGTTAGGAGCCCAATCCGCCACTCTACTGGCTCATCTACGGCGAAAGGACCAGTGATTGGAATGTCTTTCTACTCAATCCAAACCCTTTTACCCCGGTAAGTAGTCCGCGTCCGGTGATTAAGGATTCCGGCCGCAGGTTCCACATTAGCAAAGTCGAAATCCCCTAGTAATAGTGGGCTACCCATGAACTTGCTCTTGTCTGAAGTAGCGACGGTGCTATTGCTCAAATTATTGAGTTGGGTAAACTGGATCTTGATATTTGCAAGGTGTCTCAGATAGCTCTCGTTCTTCTTTTGTATCACCGTTTGCTCTGCAACTGCCTGAGACAAAGCACTACCATCAAGGCTGAGAGTCCCGGCTGGGATATTAAGCTCGGGTTCTGCTGCTGGAGCTAGCGCCTTAATAAAAGCCGTGAGGTCCCCGACGTCGTTATAAAGCTGTAGGATCTCCAAATACGCCGTGCTCATTGAGTCCTGCAATCTCTAGAGTTGCGAGCTATTTAATAGCGATATAAGGAACGTGTTTAGGCCATCCGGTTTCGAAATGAACTGTTCAAAGGCATCTTTGTCTACAATCGCCCAAATGAGACGTTTTGGCTCCACTACAATAGTCCGCAAATTCTTGGCTGTCTGCGCGATGCTCTTCCCCAATCCGCGAAGACGCTTTGCAGCCTCTGCTCTCTTGCTGGCCAGCCTCTCTCTCTCAACTTGTGTGTGGTCGCTCTTTGAAATATAGAGAAAGCTTATTAGATCGAGCTCAGGATCCGAGTGGTCGGCCCAATTGATTGGACTATATGACATTTCCTTCTCATATTTGCCATTTGCCGTTGCAAAGCTCTCGAATAATAATTTGATCTCTGCGAGAATAGCCTACAGCAAGGACCTATTGACTTGGAGTGTGCTGCAGACTACTCTATCCTCGTTCAAAAGGCCGGCCTCGAATGTAAAATTAAGGAAGCGTTGTCGTTCGATATAAAAGCGCACGAGAAGGTAGCGATGGGTATCGGGTAGATCGATTGCTTCGTAGTAGAGTTTATAGCCTGAAAAATATTAGCTCGTTTTCCGTATCTTCGGGGCTTGCTACCTTTAACGCATTCATTCGTGAGCTGTATTAGAATGGATGTGACGCCAACCGCGGCTCCAAGAACGGAAAGTGGGTCCGCCATTGCGTAAGAACTGAGCGGGGCACCCCTTCGCGTCGGAAGAGCTATTGATCGCAGCAATCGGGGACTTGTTATACTTGCTCTGTTCGTTTCTTGATAAAATGGGCAATTCCTAAAGACGGAAGTTTGCAAAGATGCGGTGTCACCATCGTCGACTACGGCGGCAGCAGAGCCAACCAGCTCGCAAGCTGTACTCGCAACACTGCCACCGCCACCTCAGCCTTATGGAAAAGAGAGGACAGGGCATCCGCTAACGCTTACGAGCTGAAACCCAATCCTTCCACTATCAAAAGACCGGCTTTAGTACTCAGCAAGACACGGGTAGATCTTTCCTTCTAATATAAACCTCGAATCAGGCAAGCTCAGATTGCAAGTGTTTATATATCTACTAATGACGCTATCACATCCAAGTCGCAACCGCCTCTAATCCTCTAAGTTATCCAATGCAAGCGTGCTTTGCCTTCAATCGCGAGCGTCTCAACCATACATTACATCTACTAGGCACAAACGATGTCTTGGCGACCAGGAAGGCGATTAGAAACGAAAGAATACCAGCTGGCACGTACGCTCTACCGGCAGCAGAAGTACGACGAGGCAGAGCAGCTCTTCCGGCAGTCGGTTCAAGAGCGGGAGAAGGCGCTGGGTATCACACATGAAGACACGCTTGACAGCAGATACTGGCTAGCACGCACGCTCCACCGGCAGCAGAAGTACGACGAGGCAGAGCAGCTCTTCCGGCAGTCGGTTCAAGAGCGGGAGAAGGCGCTGGGTATCACACATGAAGACACGCTTTGGAGCAGATACAAGCTGGCACACACGCTCCACCAGCAGCAGAAGTACGACGAGGCAGAGCAGCTCTTCCGGCAGTCGGTTCAAGAGCGGGAGAAGGCGCTGGGTATCACACATGAAGACACGCTTTGGAGCAGATACTGGCTAGCATGCACGCTCCACCGGCAGCAGAAGTACGACGAGGCAGAGCAGCTCTTCCGGCAGTCGGTTCAAGAGCGGGAGAAGGCGCTGGGTATCACACATGAAGACACGCTTGACAGCAGATACATGCTGGCACGCACGCTCCACCGGCAGCAGAAGTACGACGAGGCAGAGCAGCTCTTCCGGCAGTCGGTTCAGCAGCGGGAGAGAGTGCTAGGTGCCGAACATAAGGACACACTTGCAAGCAAAGAACTTTTACAGAAAGTGATTCTCGCTCGAGCACCGTTAGCCACATCAAGTCCACTCGCGGAAACCGTTCGCAGCCGTCTGGACGACTTTTTTAATAGAGGTACGAGAAGTCAAACGGCGTACACCGACTCGGAGATTCAGCATGTGTCGCTTCTATTACGCCAAGTCAATACCCAATGGAGCAAGGTTCCGCGAACGTACATTATCCTCCGGACTATCACTTGCCTGAACCTTCTTGACACCTTCATCGACCTAGGTTTCTCCGACTACTGGTTCCCCGTTACTGAAAGAGGCCTGCCGCACTGTCTATATTCTAGTCGGCGCGCACAGTTTGTAGCAGCTCAGAGCTTGGTGATGACCAGATCTCTAGACCTTGAGAAGGGCGACAAGGGACAACATCACCATTTTCGTCATAACGAACCCCTTCCATTCGAGGAGAAAGGTGTTCTTGGTACTGGCGGGTTTGGACAGGTCGACCGGATTCTTAGCTTGATTAGCTTCCGAGAGTACGCACGAAAACGGGTACCTCGGAGCACGATCTTTGGCGGACGCAAAACGGAAGACGTCAAACTATTCATCGCTGAGATTCAGGTCTTGAAGCGCCTGAAGCACCGTCACGTAGCGGAATTCGTTGGTAGCTATACCGATTCACGGTACATGGGCCTGATCATGTCTCCTGTTGCCGAGATGGACCTGTCCACCTACCTTGCATCTGCTAATGCAGCCAGTCACAAAGAGCTACGCACCTTCTTTGGCTGCCTGGCAAGAGCGCTCGAGTTTTTGCATGGAAAAAGGATTCGACACAAGGATATTAAACCCAGCAACATCTTAGTGCATCGCGGGAATGTTCTATTTACGGATTTTGGACTAGCATTTGACTTTACGGATGCAGAAGGCAGCACCACGGCTAGTGCCGTAAACGGAATGACACCGAAGTATTGCGCGCCTGAAGTGGCCAACCATGAACCTCGAAACACGTCGTCAGATATCTGGAGTTTAGGCGTCGTTTTTCTCGAGATGGCAGCGGTGCTTAAGGGCAAGACGGCTGAGTTCATTTACGAGTTTCTTTTAGAACATGGGTCGCGGCAGGGCTTCGTGCGCACGAACCGCAGCGGCTTGCTCGAATTGCTTGTAATCCTCAAGGAAACAAGCACTCCGACGGACAACGTTGTATTGATCTGGACTCAAGATATGCTGATAGAACAACCGACCCTGCGTCCAACAGCAGCGGGCCTAATGGGATCTATTACTGTGGCACGGGAGCGCGGCAGTAGAGGTCTCTGCGGAGTATGTTGCATGTCGCCAGATGACCTTTCAAACGACTTTGATGAGTTGGATATGAGTTAATCTAATTTAGTAACACGCAGACCTGTATCTCCCTCCGCCCAGCCTTGTTCACAGTCTTGCTTTTGTCTTTGCCCTTCTTCAAGTCTTAACAGATAACCTCTTCTTCTCCCCAGGTACAACAGAGTATTGCGTAAACAGGGGTTTCGCCGCTGGTAGCTTCGCGAAAGACGATCTCGCCGTCGGGTTTGCGTTATAAGAGGCGTATAAGAGACATACTGGAGGTTTAGGACTACGATTTGAACGTCGAGACGTTGAAGAATTGAGCATGAAAAGGATATGCACAGCGCCGCCCACGAGGCTGTCTTCAATTTATTGGAAATCTTATATGCTAACTTACGGATTGGATTCTTAGACTACTTGTTGCGGTCATGAAGGCTTCTACGGTCGCTGAAAGAGGGACCACTTCTTTGCTCTGCTCAGCGGGATTTTCCGGTAGAATCTTCCGCGCAGCCACAAACATCAGCCACATGTTTAACACCCACAGATTTTGTTATAAAATTTACCGAGATTACTACAACCACACCGCCGCTGATTAGGATCCACCGTCACATGATTAGAGGAGGTATCGGCCCATTTGGCGACGGCTTATGACAGGGCGCGCCCCGACCGCCACAATTGTGGCAATAGCTGTTTAGCCTTATATTACAACCTGGAAATCTATATCTGATCATTCTATGTATGTAAAAGGAGAAAAAGCTTAATGGTGGTGTGGCAATTCGATGGGTCCTATTCTAGTATAAAAAAAAAGCACTCTGTAAATTTAAAGGCCGGCGACAACATAATAAAAAATATCGGAAGTAGTAGGCTAGAAGTGTTTAAGGGAGGTAAATAATGCACTGATATGAAAATGAATAGAAATCTCAAAGCGTTCACAAATTTGGAGTCGCTTGAACTTGAAGTACCTGTGATTTGTCTCGTTACAGGGGGCGTCTCGGCACGCAGGGAGAGATGTTACTCGTTTTGAAAGCCAATTTATAAGTGCTGCTGTTTAAAATGCTCGCCAAAAACCAGTCACTTTTCTCTCTCTCTGGGAGCTACATGGGTAGGTAGTGAAGGATCTCGCGAGATTACCTACTTCGCCGGGGCATTCCAACTTTCTTTGTGATTTTCAAGGTGTGTGCAACTGAACGAGCTGACTGCATAATCTTCCGCGCCCTGTTTTGTAGGTAAAGTGAGGCGGGTGCCTTTTTTTTTTGGCACTGTGTTACCATACCTTCCTTCCGGGGGATAGTGTAAAGCGGCGAGTGCTGCACCAGGGCTCCTTTCCTCCCAGCATATGTTGCCTACAGCCCCCTCGAGTCTTCTCTCACCAAAAGCTATCGCACTCCGGCGGCGGTAACCACCTTCCTCGACACCGAACCCTCGCCGCTTCACACAACCTTCCAGTCACGGACCACACCGCTTCGCTGGCGGCAGCGCCCTTTCTCGGTGAGTTCAAAAGGGAATCTGGTTTTGGACGAATCAATGCTAATGTGCTGCAGCCACAACCAACATGAGCGAACCAGACCAGTTCATGAACGATCCCGTGGGCTGGGACCATTGGCTCCAGCTTGACGAGGCGTCCTGGTGAGTTTGAAAAAAAAAAAGACTTTCTCACAGAAAAAGGGCACGGTGGGCACTAGTTACAACTCCACAATGGGCGACGAACCCGATGCATTCCGGCCCAGACACAAATATCTGGAATCCACAGACAGCTGTTGCAGATCACGTGCCCGGGGGCACAGTTGCTAATGAATGCGACACAGTCCATAACTTGAACGCTCTGGAACTTGGAGTGCGACCTGTTGAGGAGCACGTGGAGCTTTCTGAGGCCTCCAGTAGATTGTAAGTTAAATGTGCTGTTTTTGCAGTTCTGTTTCATCAGCTCATTCAAGCATAGCTCCCTCACCAAAAAGTTTGTCTACCTAGGAACGACTTGTGCATCTTGCGGTGGCCCCCTGGATCGTTCCGAACAGGATCTTGGCGTTGAGGAGCCGACTCTGTCTTGTGCTCAGTATAACGACATCGTCGACCACCCTCCCCTATCTTGCGACGTTCCGACTTGTGGATTGAAGTTCGGAGACCTTAGAGCGTTGAAGAAGCATTCAAGGGAGAAAGAACACGGAAGCTTTCAGTGTGCAGTTCCGACATGTCGCATGCCATTGACAGCCACGCCCTACTGGAGTACAAAACATTTCAGAGATTGCCATGAAGATATCAAGCTCCAGTGTGCGAAATGCTTTGGGGCCTTCGAAACTTACGAAGCGCTGGATATTCACTGCCGGTTTGCACAGCATGCTTGTTATGTCTGCAAGTATCCGGACTGTGGCTCAGAAGCGCTCAGACTTAAGGACCTCAATCGGCACCAGTTAATTCATAAGACGAGCGTTCCTAGGCATCCATGCCCACATTGTCGCGAGTGAGTGTGATTTTTATTGCCTCCCAAGTTTGTTGCGGAAAAGAGTACGAAATTCGGGAACTGACTCTAATCAGATATCGAGGCAATAACGGCTTCAAGCGCAAGGACCATCTCACACAACACATACGCAACTACCATCACATAGACGTTGAGAGAAAATCATTCAAATTTTCTATTTGCCCTTTTTGGCCGCATATTTTCTCCACACTGGAAGCCCTGGCCGAACATAGCCTCTCGGAGCATCAAAGCCTAGCATATATATGTAAGGAAAAGGGCTGTGATCGGGTAGGCATGAATGGGTTTGAGAACGACGAGCTTCTCAAGCTTCATGTCAAGGAGAACCACCTACCTCCATATCAATGCTCATTCCCTGGGTGTGATCGAGTCGGAGTAAAGGGTTGGAGACGTGAGAGGGATATGGTTAAGCACATGGAGAAAAAGCACGTGCAAGCGGCCATTGAAGAGAATGTTCTTTGAAAGGTGTGCAGGGAGAACTCGCTAGTAGCGTTAAGGATTTGGGAGTTCGTTTCTCTGTCCTCGTCGTCTTTCGGGTATTTCTTTGTCATCACTGCAATGTTATGGATTTCGAGTGTTGGCTGGTGAGATGAGATGGACGATTTCTTTGGCTTGACAATCCCCACTCCTTATATTGTTTTTGTGTTGGAAGTATCTGTTTGGAGTTTTTGCTTTCTTACTTTTGAGGATTGGCTGCAAACAACTCTCTGGTATTACGCATCCTAAATGGCCGGGGAAAGTTGCAGTTATCGCCGTTTGGTCCGCGTATGCTTGAACTGCTTTATAAGGTTACAATTTCGACGTAGGGTTTTTCCCCATGGGGTTTTTGACATCTACAATTCGAGCTGTGTAATTCCTTAGCTTAGCACGTCCATAGTTTCGGCTTCTGTTCAACACAGACGTCTAAAAATAAATTGAATGACTTCATCTACACAAAGTGTTCAACTACTCATCCGGGTTATCCCCCAGCATTGAAGGAGTGAATTTTGCCTTGCACTATCTGAAATGTCTGGAATATACAAAGCCCATTCAGTTTATGGTTCTATCTGAGATGCTTTTCTCACCACTGCCATTTTATTCAGCATTCTGTCCGCCAGGATTCGTCTTTCCCCTTCCCTCTACTTCGCCCATCAATCGCCGCATGTCTTCATCACCTTCATCAGCTCTCCTCTGAAACGTTCCCCAGTTTGCCTGCAGCCACTCGCGTTCACCACCAGCCTGTAATAATCAGCCTCTTGCATCACGTGCAACAATACTTTCTCCGAATCAAAAGCTTACCTCAGGAATCCTCAATCCACTCTCCCTCGCCACTAATCCGGGCACAATATACACGGCCTGCAACCTTCTTTCATCACTCCAATCCCTCCCTTTCTCCCCCCCTTCTTGACCACCACCCATCCCATGACTCTCAGGATGCGTCTGTGCCGGATGTCCCGAAGGCTGGAACGAAGGTAATCCCACAACCTCATCCCAGATATTCTCAATATCTTCCGCTAGCTTCGCAAATGCATCATTACTTCGACTTGCTCCACTTCTCACGTGAGCGAAGATCAGGTTCGGATGCGGACGTGCTTTTCCTGCAATGAAGTATTCTGGTACAACCGGGGAAGAGGGAGCGAGTATTGAAGCATTATGGGATGGAGAGAATTTGATGTTGACGAAGTACGAGGGGGCGGAGAAGGCTTTGCTGTGGAGAGTGGTGATTTCACGAGCGAGGGTTTCCCGTTGTTGGCGGGTAAGGTTGATGTGATGGATTATCTCGTAGAAAGGCATTTTGGGCGAAACTTATAGAATAGCTTTCAATAAAAAAAAGTTAGATTTTGTAGACTGTGTTTTGGGTTGTAGATGTCTGGTTTGAAATGCCAAGCGGGGTTTGAGATGCTCCCGTCGAAGTTACCTAGGTAGTGAGGTACGTCATAAGAACCGGGCTAAGGGAGAGAGGGTTTCTCCGTTCTAATTCTTGCATTGCATTATGCATTGCGCCGAGGTAATGAGTATCTTACATCTTGAAAGGTGTTTGAAGATTACTGAACTTGTGAAGGTTGTTATTGCCGTATCGAATCTCGTTTACTTTGACCTATGGGTAAGCCAAGATATGGTCACGTGCGTGGCTACCCCTCACTGACTCTTGAACCTGGTTGATGGAAAAGCCGAAGTACAACGAGACACAGATTTGTCGAGGTACTAGAACAATAAGATCGATTCTAGTGCTAGGCTTACTTCTAGGATAAGGCAAGAGAAGCCTCGAAGAAGTTACCTACCTATACCTACCTATATTGAGGTCTCGTTTACCAAAACGAGCTGTCGAGGCACAAGCGAGCGGATTGTTACGGGTTACTACCTATAGTTCAAGCGGGCAACGAGTTCAGTTGTCGACTTTACTTCCCTAGGTATTACCAAATACCTAGGTAGGTAATGAAGTACACGTGACCTCTTTAACTGCTATCATTTGGAGCCACGTGAATGGATGACTACCTGGGCTCTGCTGGAAAGCTACACGGCTTCTGCCGGCGATGCTGTCTATCGGAGAAGTGATTCCTACCTTGGTTAAGAATCAAGTAAGCTGTTGGCTTGGTCGCTAGTGGTCTTTAGATTAATACTATATCGGGAGGCTTACGATATTCCTAGCCGAAGATTCATGCTGCTTGCTACCTTAAAGTAGACATCAATTTCAAAGTCGATATATGCCTTTACTTTGAAGTACTACAAATAATAATAAGTATGAGTAAATCAAGATCAGATTCACTAATCTTGAACTGGTTCAGTTGTTCGGGTCCTATCAAAGCTCGGCTTGGGTAAATATCCAACCTGAACCAAACTAGTTCAAGTCGGGCGGTCGGTTCGGCGCTACTGCGCTCACCCGTTGGAAGCGCTAAATCGGGAAGCTGCAAACCCGACGGTCCAAACAGGACGATTGCCTACCGCTCTGAACCCATGGTAAGAACGAATTCAAGATCCAGGCGACTTAGGTAGAGAAATATGAGGAGTGCCTCAAGAGAGACCCGCGCCCAAGTGGAAGGGGGTCAACCTACGCCTTGCTGCGGCCTTAGGGGCTGGATGAGCAGGATGGCTCTTTGTGTTCAAGACTTTGCACTGCGCTTTATTTCCGGTCAAAGACTCGTGGTCTCCTCAAAAAATCTTCAAGTGTGATGTGGCTGTTGTTTGGCCGTTAATGTTGTCGCCGTGATTTGTTGATGGCGCGCTTTCTCAGCCACCATGCAACACACCACACCATCTTGATCATTGACAGCCTTTATTCGATTGGGGCTTTCTCCAAAACTCCCTCCCACATTTCACGCACGAGGGGGAACAGCATGGCATTTTTAAGATTATGGGGTATCTCGTGAAGTATGAGATACGAAGTAACAAAGTATAATTGCATTTTTAGCAGAGGAGAGCGTTTTCCAATTTCCAATCCTTTCCTACAAGCCTACGGATTATCACAGCCAACCGAGCATTCCCGCACTCATCACAGCCAGAGAGGCACATTCCCATGGCCTCCGATGGTCCGATAGATAAGGCGATCACTGCGATCGAGCCTTTCCTACACTCCAATTTTGTCCTGGCACGCGATGGCCATGGCTGATAAGCGCTGGCAGTCCTAGGGAGTTGTCAGAATTTGAGATATTTCAGTGTGTCAGGGTCCAAGTTAAGGTACTTGAGAAGGCACGTATCTATTGGCCGTAACCTGAGAGATGTTAGTGCGCGTGACTGGAAGTTGCTGACTTGGAGCATAACATACCTGGGTCCTTGGGCTGTGGATTTGCTGGCTGACTCGTTGAGCCGCCGGATCCCCCTTCCTTATTCTGGTCACCGAGTGTGGCGGAGATGTCTGAGATACGAAGCATCTTGAGAGATGTGTCAAGATACAAAATTGAAGATGACGATACATTTCCGTGCACATTGTTGAATCCCATATCTGCAGACTGTCTTCCAACTTCTGGTTTAGTTTGGAAAATGTAGACAGCATTAAAAGTTCTTCGACCTCTCTCTTCTTTATATGCTGTCTGCCAGATCCACTCTGCTTGCGATATGTCGCGTTCTACTTCATCTGCATCGTCTCGCAGGTTCCCTTGACAAAGACCAAACGCGCCGAACATCCAGTCGTACCTCGGTTTTCTTAGTGTAGCACACTTCAGGAAAATCCGCGAGAGCTCGAGCCTTGCAACCTTGGAACCAGGGATCTTAAACTCAAAGCATATTAACACACCGAAGTAGGCGCAGTCAGCAGAGCGTTAGACATGCTTTAGTCATGCAATGATCATATACTATTTTTCTAAAGCAATTGTCAGTGAATACGCTATAGCTTCGGTCCTCTCTGCTCAAGTAGTCTCAGTCGGCTCAAATAGACGTAGAGCGTTTTCTATACACACTGGCGTACGTCGCCGCTCGCAATAATAGTCGAACTGCGCGGAGTTTCAGTGGGCACGCCCTGAAAGCATGTGCGTCAATCCGCGAGCTCTCGCGTTTTCTGAGCATGACATTCCAGTTTCTGCGCCTCCTGAATCCGCGAAGTCTCGCGGAAAGCCTTCTATCTCCTAACCGCCCGACCACACCCTCTTTTTGGGTCGGTCTCGGAAATGGCAGCCTTTTTACATTTCATTTTGCCCTCAACCTCTATCTTTGTTTTTCCTGTCGAGAAATTTCACGAGAAGACAGAAAAGTTTCTTGGGACTACATGGAGTACTATCGCCAAAGACTACCAATATGGCGATTCTTAATATTGCTGCAGAACAAAAATGCATAAGCAGCTGTACGTTCATATTCAGTATGCAATCCATAACACAGACCACACCTCATGGTTGCAGTTCTATGAGATGCACCGGTTTCATGAGAGGCAGCCGTGTTGCTGATACATTATCCTTAGACTCGTCCTTTCCAAGGCCTAAAGGGACCGATATTCCCACCAGTTCCACATGGTCAATTTATCAAACACCCTTGACCTCTTGCAGGGCTTTGATACCATACACGTTTGGGAGCTACTTATCACAACGACTGCGTATCCAATTTATTGAGCTCTACGCCCAGCACCAGCGGAAGTCGACCTTCGGAAATAAGGAGCGGACTCTAGTAATGAATGCCTGGCTCTCTGAACGCTTCCATGTTATCAGCGGATTTAGAAGAACTTACCGAACGCACGGGACAATGCGTCGCGCACATGAGACAAAGGGTGGAGTGGTCGTACAATCTTTCGGCACAAGCTCTAATAAGCATGTTCCTGGATCGTTAAAGCGAAAGCGTCCCTACGATGGTCGCAATGACGAGAACGATGGAGAAAGATTTCCAAAGAGGAACAGAACGTGGCCACCGGTTTCGTCAACATTTCATAACAAGCTTCTCCTTGCCTGTCACTTCCATAAACATACTCCTTCAAGGTATCCTGTTATTAGCAATGATCAGAGATATGAGGATTGCAGAGGTGGATGGGACGACATTACATTTCTCAAGTACTCTAGTGCACATTCTACTCTAGCAATGAACTAACACTATTAGGAAACATCTTGGCAACAAGCACTCGTCCGTGGGCCGTGCTCAGTGCAGATACTTGGTCTTTGGAGAACCCGAAGTCAACAGTCATCGGGATGATATAGTTGGCCTTTACCAGGGAGAGAGACGGCAAGCTGATGAAATCAATGTTAGTCAATGGGAGCTTATCGAAGGAATCTGCCATCCTTCACGAGCGGACTGTAAGAAGAACACTTACGTCGACGCATGGACCGCATGGTTCCAAATCTGGGCTGTCTTGTTCCCCGACGATATGGCCCCAAGAAATCCATGTAAGTACTTCCCCCGTCACTCAAACTTTGCTGAATCTATATAGGGTATGAATCCGAGAAAGATATTATACCTTTGACTCCAGGGATTGGGCCTCTAGACTTCTTCTACCACCCACCTATATCTGAAAATGGGACATTCCTGGAAACAAGTGGAGCGGCAGAAGCTTATTCATCTTGCGCACCAACAGAGTTCGACACTTCTATGGGCACATGGAACATGGCGGGTAGTTCTTCGACGACATTATTCAGTGATTTGAGGCTCTCGACCTTGGATCTGACAATGCCAATGCCAATGCCAGATGGATTTGCCTATCTTTTCGATGACCAGCATTGCGATCCCTCAATATTCAGGGAACAAATGCAGTACTGCCCTTTTATCGCCCAATTTTTTGAAAATGGACTAGGACCACCGTATGTAACCCAGTCAGCGCACACCGCAGGTCAATGCTTATCAGAAATGCACTTTAGAGTCGAACATGATTTTTCGGATTTCTCTAAAGCCTCAAATGCGTTTGACCAGTCACCAGCAGAGAAGTCTACAAATGGAGCAGATTCGAGCGACACCAAGTTTCCCCAACTGGATCATCACAGGAGCATCATCCAGGATCCTGTGAGTTCCAATGGTTGTTCTTCAAGCTCGAAGGAACAATCAAACATGCTCATTAAATGCGACACCGCAAGCATGCTTGATAGTTGCCTTCCTTCATGGACAAACTCATGTCATGATACCGACAATGACGATATCTGTTCAAGCAAACCGGTTGTCAAGAGCCTTTCTTCGCCTAGCACTCAAGTGAGTAGGTCCCCTATATTACTGTCTATTGAGCAAGACGAAGGTTCCTGCGCCGAGGATGACCAAATTATTTGCGAGGAAATCACAAATTTGTCTTCGGCTTCAGATCATCCCGTCGACTTTCTGGAAAAGTCATCTTGTGAAGAAAGCGACGAAGAAGATTCGCATTCTGCCCATTCAAGTCCTGGGGAGAATGGTTGTGGCATTGAGGAATGGGTCAGAGATTATTCAAGCAGGTTCGAAAACATTGATATTGCTATCGCAAGAGAGGCTTTAGCCTCTGATCCGGAACTTTTGGCTTCATCAATCGATCTATTTCAAGCTCAATGGCAGAGAAGGAATCTTTCGCAATCCCCGGGTGTTGTGAGTTGCGCGACAGAAGATAACACTCCTAGATCGACCACTACTACCTCTCAGACTACTCAGGGTAAACGGGACGCTGGATCAATGTCAAACGAGAATGGACTGGGTGGGAAAGATCCTGACACAAATGGTGGCAGGGAAAACTATGACGATAATCAGGGAGGAGATAAGAAACGACAGAAAGGCCTCCAACCCAACCATGAGGGCAATTCCGGCTTGAAATACTCTTGCCCATATCACAAACTCAATCCAAAAAAGTACAAGCTCAAGAAAAGTCCTGGCCTGAAAACGAAAGATCAAACTCGATGGAAGGCATGTGAGTCACAGGGATGGGGGGAAGTAAGACGCCTTATCTCGTGAGTCGTGCGCTACTTCGGACTTTAGGAGTATACCGTCAATAGACCAATGCTAATCATCATAGCGATCATCTAAAATACCATCGAATATTTGACTGCGATAAGTGCTTCAAAGAATTTGACACAGCCGACCACCTTGTGGATCATCCTTGCGATGGTCAAACTCCAATTGAAAGGCCGAAAAGAGACGGAATAACACGATTCCAGTGGGGTGAAATTAATAAAATATCGAAGACCAGACAGAAAGACGAAGACAGGTGGAATGCGATATGGAAAGTGTTGTTTCCCTTGAAGGAGTTGCCTGATAGTCCTTGTGGGTGGAAAACTCAAGGGTAATTGTTTCACTTGGCTGACAACTGTAGGGAGTTCCGAGGAAGATGATAATATTCAAATCCCAAGCTCAGACCAGATCGAGTCCCTCCTGGATACATGGAGAATACTCATCCAAGGAGATATCAGAAAAGGTCTTCGATATGATGACGCAACGCATGCACGCTATGAGTCGCTACTCAGAAAGGCCTGCAGCATAGAACATAATAAAGCTGTAGCAAAAATTAGACCAATGAACATGCCTACCCCAAGCTTCAGCAGTCGCACTTCAGCGCCACCCTTATCTGACAGTCAATGGCCAGTTGGACCCGACACGCCTGCGCGGTCATACACTTCCTGCTGTGACACAAGAGCTCCTCTACGTTCTGGAAGTGCGCCCTCAACACCTGGCGCTATGGGACCACCAGGCACACCGATTTCATTCAGCTCTGTTAGGAGGCCTGCGAGTTCTAGAGCTCTTAGAACAATTACAGAGGACCGAGTGACTGAAGATCTACCAGTTCAAAATTCCGCTGCATTTGGGTGTATATCTTCACTCAAGTCGGCTCAAGCTGCGGTTTTGGGACCTCAGGCCAATAGAGCACATAGCGAGATGAACTATATGCCTTTGGGTCCATATACTGAACACCAGGCTCCAGTTGGTAACGAAGTCCTGCTAAATCAGGTCATTCCTCCTGCCCCTCGAGCTTCTTATCCTCTAGGTGCATCAGCATCACAATGGAGAGCCACGAGCCCACGTGCACAACTACCACAAGGAATGACAACCATGCCCCCCCAGGTGCCAAGTAGTGAGGGCGAGACATCAGAGTTAGTGGAACTTATAGCCAGTGTCGTAGGTCAAATAAGAGGAGGCTTGGCTACTAACTTTCAAGGCCAAACAAGACCTCAGTCAAGTTCGCCCGTACGAATTCCAGGAGGACAAATTCGAAATCCTCTTCATGGACCAAACATTGCCAGCCATAATCAAATGAGTACTAATACTGGCCCACGGCGAGACACTGAAGCAGGCCCTAAAGCTCGAACTAGAACCAAGGGCTCTTCATTTACCATGGAGCAGAGACGTCATCCTCAAGTCCGTCAGACAACCACTCCTCATAGCTTTGCCCCGGATGATTCGTTCGACTACCAAGACAATCCAAACTACACAATGCTGAGTCAACAACTTCCTCGGGGCTTAAATCGGGTTCCAGGGGAGCAGGAAACGGTTGATCCCATGGATCTCCTTTCTGGTTCTGGTATGCAGTTCCCGAGGCCAGTTGTGGAGCAGGGGCCGGAGCTGGGCTCAAATTATGATATGAGCGATATAACTAATATGAGCAACATGAGTGATTGGGGTTCTTTTTTCCCAGAGAATGCTAATGAGGATGGATCATTTGAATAAGGCTAGGCAGGTGGGGATCTGGAGCACCGTTATATGAACTGACATCAGATTGAAACCACTCACTTTTCCGTTACATTTTTTGCAATCCTACATGAACTATTAGGGATGTACATCGTAATCTAAATCCTTTCCTTCAAGTCATTGGTCGCCAAAGTAACAGTTATTAAGGAATTTCTGATTCTCTTCATGAGCTAAATGCATGCGCCACTAACTTTCCGCAGCTGCTCTAGCCCTACCAACCAGGGGGGCTAAGACTTGGTCACGTGCGCATTACCCCTCACTGACCCCCAAGCCTGGTTGATGGAAAACCTGGCGTTCAATGAGACACAGACAGGTCGAATTACTAAATGATGCTTTCGATTCTAATTTCCCTTCTAAGGTAAAGCAAAAGATGTCTTGTGGAGAAGTGTGAGGTCTCGGTTACTAAAAGGGGTTGTCGACGCTCAAGCGAGCGTTTCAGAAATGTGTCAAAACGGGAAGACCTTCTTCAGGTGCCAGCTCCATCAAAACAAACAACAGCGGCGTTCATCTCAAACTCTCATTCTTATCTACAGATACCTTTGCGTTTTGTGGCTCATGATTCGAAGTAGTCATGTCTCTCTTCCCTGATTTCAGCAATGACGACCTCTTCCCCACCTTCGCCGAATGCCCCCTGAAAGAGGCGCTACCGGAATACACAACAGCTTCGTATGTCCACGTGCCTGCTTCGCACTCACCATCTAACATGTCTTAGGACACAATTCCTCCTTGGGACAATAGGAGAGAATATGACGCTCTCGACAAATCCGACATTCATCTGTAAAGACCGCTCCGGAGCGCCCTTTGCGTTAACATTAAAACTTCCACGTCACATGCAGAAAGACGATATGAGAGGTGGTGGGTTGGATTTCAAGTTGTATAAGAAGGGATGGACGGTTGTTGTTAGGAGACCGGTGAGGAGTGGAGTTAAAGATGGGAAACAGGGTTTTGTGGAGTGTGAAGTTGAGGAGAGTTTGGTATGTTTTGAGTCACGAGACTTGAAGGAAATAGCCTTAGGATTAGAGGTGCTGATAGATGTGATAGGTTATTCCAGCGAGTTTGGAAAAGTTAGCAGAGATGCACAATAGGGAATGGCTGACGGCACAAGGGAAAGAAGGGAAGGTGGCTTGTCAGGGTTGTGAGGAGGTGAAAAGCAAAGATGAACTACTAAGGTGCAAAGGCTGTGAAGCTGTGTGGTACTGCAATAAGGTGAGAAATTAGGAAGGGTGGTTCGTGAAAATGAGCTAACTGACGAACAGGAATGTCAAACGAAGGGGTGGAGTGAAAAGGATCATAAGAGCGAGTGCAAAGTATTGAAGGCTTTGAAGAGTCCTTTTCTTGATATAGCAAGGTCTGAAGCGGGGAAATAACATAAAAATATATTGTCCCTTTTGGTCTTGAGTGACTGACAGGTTTGCTCCTGAGCATCGCGCCAAGGTCCACAAATCCCAGATTAGAAATGCTCACTGATAGCTATAGCATCAGCTTTGATGAACTTAAGTTCAAGATTAGCTCTTGTCCGAATTCATCTGTCTTTAAAACAAGACAAGTCGCAACTTCTTGATCAGCCTTACCGCATTTCAGCTTCTATTGCAGTAGGGAGTAGTCGCATCTCCAAACGTGTTGCTGGAGTGGAACGTCTCTATCTTGATGTGTCAGACACGGCTGAATTCTTGTGTATCGCTCAAAGGATTAATACGAAAGGACTGTTCCTTGGCTATAGGCGTATGGGTCAGGCTTGTTGCCTTTCCTCACGAGAATTTGCTTTCGTAGTGAATGCTGAGGTTCGTGACACATCATCAACAATCTAAATGCTTGTAGACATGACTGCTCAGATATAGAAGGGACTAAGGGTACGATTATCGAGAAGAATGTTGCAACAGGCAAGGCAGGTTAGGCTATGGTTGCTTCAGGGTTAGAGGGAGAAAGAACAACAAAAGAGGAATCGCTGGGACTAAGATCACGTGGAATCAAGTTTGCCCCCAGTTCCTGATGGTGCATGATGGACCTGATTTGGAAATGGTGCCTCGGTAAATAGAGTACTGAGATGCTGCTCGTCACCAGTCCTGGCACTACGTTAAAATGCCAAGAGCACGATTGTGTATGAAATGCTGCGTTCCCTTGCGTCCTAGAGCTCTATCTAAAGAAGACCAACTAACCCAGCGCCATCGATAAAGGCCAACACAACATGCAGAGCGACTGCATCTCCCATCTACCATTGCTCCGTTCCATTTCATTCGAAATTGTGCATTCTGCATCTCGTTCCATCATCTCTTATCATTCCTCGTATATATCTCCTGGATCGTTAATCGTAAGGGCAAAATGCATCAAGTCATAGCATGAGTTCGAGTCCACTCTTTGGCTGTTGCTATAGCAGCTTGCTCGTCTTCCTTCCATCTCTTTGCGACTTCGGGAGCTAGTGGATCGTCTGGGTTCGGCGCGCCGAGAAGAGCCTGGATTGAAAGAAGGATCGTACGAATTTGGAGAGCCGGCGACCAGTTGCCTGGACAAGAAAGTGTTAGCAAATTACTGAGAAATAGGTATGCATTCGCGCTTATAAACGTACTCTTCAACACATCCAGGCAGATACGACCGAGCTTGTCAATGTTCGGGTGATAGATCTTGGTAAGGAAGCGGATTTTGGGAGGTGTCATGGGGTAGTCATCGGGAAGGAAGAGCTCTAGCTTGAAGATTCCACCTATATCCTTGTCAACATACAAACTCTTTAATGGAGGAAGGGAAATTGACCTTCGTATGGAGACTGTGTTGGACCATGGATCGAGACGTCGAAGTATCGTAGGTTATCCTCGTGAGGGACCGCACTGATGCCTGGCACACTGGCAGAGTAAGCTATTAGCTTGTATCTCATGTAGATATCGCAGAACATTATACGTACGGCTCTGCCATCAGCCTCTCTGTCTCCTTGATAATCCGCTTTGGCAACGCCATTCTGTAGACTTAGCGCCGCTCCGGTTGTTGAGGTCCAAGTGCGGTCTTCACAGTGGCAAATATAACGAAAGGTTCAAGACTGCGCAACGACAACCTAGTTCTTGGGAAGTAGTGAGGTTGTTGTTGAGAGAAGGTAGGAGACTTCGCGTTGGCGGGGTCGAGGAAGGCACAATGCTCGAGTGACTGGAACTTTCAAGACGGGAAAATATTGAGGATCCGGAAAAGAGCGATATTTGGTATTCACTATGACTGGGATGTATTTCGCAAGTGTCAAATGTGCTCCTCAGCGAGCTGTCTAGCATGTATCCTGCGCAACCAGAACAACTTTTGACTTGTCGTCGATTCTACTATGAAGCGGCAAGTTCCGTGAGCTGTTAGGCTAGTCCTAAATAGGAACTTTCTTCTGCTCTCGAGGCATCCAAGCTCTGCATTCACCAAATACTGGTTCTTGAGATTTTCTAATCAGTTTACTTAGGTCGCGAATCTGAAATAGACTTGTCCTTGCCTGCTTTGTAATCCTTGGTCGTTCTGGTTACACTATGCAGGCCGGCAACACGCAGTTGGACCACTCACGAATGACTACAGCCATGAAGTTAGAGATTGAGGATGATGCGAAATACATGCTATCATGATGGACGAGTCGAAGAAAGGGAAGACTATTAAGTCTGCTTTTGACAGCACTACTTTCGAGGCTGATGTGTCCATCCATGTGGATCGTAAGGTTGGGTCGGCCACAATCTCTCCCTCTGGACGAGATGTTGCTCTTGCATCGTAGGTCCTCATTACATTTCTCAAGCACCGACTCACTGCAGACGATAGTACCGATGGACTTGATATCATCGACCTCGACTCTCCTTTGAATCCTCCTCGCCATCTTCGACATGGCCTCCCCTGGCTCGTCGCAGATGTGCAATGGTCTCCATTTGCGGCTCGAGACTACTGGGTGGTTAGCACAGCCAACCAGAAAGCTCTAGTCTGGAATCTGAATATGAACGAGGATGCTTCACAAGGAGCCATCGAGCATACACTTCACGGCCATACTAGAGCTATAACGGACATCAACTTTTCTGCTCATCACCCAGATATCCTTGCTACGTGTGCTGTGGATGGTTACGTTCACTGCTGGGATTTGAGACGCCCTAGACAACCTGTGTTGACGTTCTGCGACTGGTTTGCAGGCGCTACACAAGTCAAATACAATCGCCAGGACTCCCATATAATCGCCTCATCACACGACCGATGGCTGAGAATCTGGGATGATCGCAAAGGAGCGGCACCTCTTCGATCTATCAATGCACACGAGTCAAAGATATACGGTGTAGATTGGAACCGAACAAGAGCTTCTGGCGTAGTGACATGCTCACTGGATAAGAGCATTAAATTCTGGGACTATGGCAACGAACTCGATGAACCAGAGCGCATTATACGGACCGATTTTCCAGTCTGGCGAGCTCGACATACTCCTTTTGGCTGGGGCATATTAGCTATGCCACAAGACACTCCAGGCGACCTCCACCTCTTCGAGCGTCGACTCAAGGATGGTGATCAGAAAGACTCCTACGCACCGACAGTCAGAACTTTTCCAGGTCATGGCAATCACAAAGTCAAGGAATTCCTATGGCGGTCTAGAGGGGGGATAACTGACGAAGGTGTCGACAATCGAGAGTTTCAGCTTGTTTCCTGGGGCGAAGACAACCAATTGCGCCTGCAACATGTCGATGCCGAAAGTCTCGCGGGTGTGGGGTATGTGAAAGGAAGTCAAGTCCGGAAGAGATTAAACGTGACTCGCAAAGGTGCCGTGTACAAGACGTTCCGAACAGTCGAGACTCCGTCCACCGACAAGAAGGCTGCTACAATCACTGGACCTCGTCCTGGAAGTGCAGGGCTGAAGGTCAGTGCCTTGAGTGCCGGCATGAAGAAGATGCATTTACCACATGCAGCGAAAACTCACATGATGATCAGAGCGCCTGCGATGAAAGGAAAGGACAAATCCTCCTCGAAACAGGATGATCAAAATCAAAAGCAAATCGATTGGATGAGTGGCATAAAATTTACCAAGCATGAAAACGGATCTGCTCAGCAGAAACGACCAAGTTCGAGGCGCTTGTCACTGCTTAACCCGGAATTTGACGAGGATGGCGAATGGGACTCTCCCGAAAATCTCCAGGATGAAATTATACGAATCCATGACCAACTTCCAAAGATCACATTCGATGATGTGAATATGGATAAGAGAACAGTAGTGGCCTCCATGAATGGGCCTTGGGGCGAAAGTGGCAATTCTATCTATATCAAAGTCACTATATCATTTCCAGAGCAATATCCCGAGTCTAAAGCTCCTAGCTTCACCTTAGGCAAAACTTCACTAATGTCGGATGAGATCTACAATAAGCTGAAACGAGAAGTGCAGCAAATAGCTGCTGGCTTCGTATCTCGTCGACAAGGATGCCTCGAAGCTGCTCTCTGCTACCTTTTAGGAGAAGTTGATCTCGAGACCAGCACCACTTTTTTCAAAGATGTCGAAGACCTTGATGACATGGATGCTCTAGCCGACGAAAGTTCTAGTGACGATGAGGACACTGATATTCCAGCTGGTGCTTCAGCAATGATGTCTCAGGAGCTTGATACAAGTGCTACGGAGAACATGTTGGCGCCAGGAAACCGCAATGCAAATGTGCCCCTCCCAAGACTATGCGGTGCTCGGTTCTCGCCAACTGGTAAGCTCGCGTGCTTCTTCCCTCCAAAAGAAGACAAGGTGAAATCTCTTTTCGAGACTCTGGTAGCAAAGAACAATGCTCGATCCAAAGGAGAATCTCTTTTCGAGACCTTTGGCCGCTTAAACAACCATACATCTCCTGTCCCTCGCGGAAAGACGATGTCTCTCGCATCCGAGAGCAGAACTGATTCAGATGCGTCCGATGATTCTGACATATCATCCTCAAGTGATTCGGACTCTTCGCAATTCCGTATTGCAAGGTTCCCAATGTCGGATTACTTCCGCCGTGCAGGTCGGCGACCCTACCGTCGAGGCTCTCCCACGATTCAGTCTCAGAAGTCCAGTGCAGCGGGGACTGGAACTGGGACGGGCACGGGAACAGGAACAGGAATAGGCAGAACGCGGTCTTCAAAACCGAAGAATATTGTGACCATACATCTCATCAGTGATCTTCTGCCCTCCAAGAGGGAGCTGGCCCAGGATTACGCGATCTTCGGGGATGGACCAGATGTGTGCGAGAAAAATGCTGTTGCCGCCGAGAAACATGGCTACAAAGACTTAGCTGATGTGTGGAGATATGCTACTATGTTGCTGCATAATGAAGTGCCGCTCGAAGTACTTGATCAATCTCACCGTCGTGAGCCAATCTTGGTTATAGCGAAAGATGTGATCAGACGAAATCGGAGCGACAGTGGCTCTGATAGCGGTGTGGACCTTTCCTACGATGCTCAAGGCAGGCCAAACAGCTTGTCCGGAAGGGTCAAGTGGGGGACAAGCCCTCTTGCAAAACAACTTATAAGCGATCTGTTTACATACTTTGAAAGTCTTGCAGATATTCAGATGCTGGCTATGCTATCTTGTGTATTCAGCGAACCACTGGCCAAAGATGCAGCGTCGGTTGCAGAGCTCCATATGAGCCAGCCTCAAACTCCATTATCCATGAAAACGCCAGCTTTCTCTCTAGATTACTTTCCAACAGATGCCGCAGCCTGGAGTATGTATCAAAAGACGCCACTACACTCCGTCGCTTCGACGACCAAGTTCGGCCATCCTTCGTCTGGGTTATACGGCTCAATGGGCTCCTCAAGTGGTGCTTGGGGTAGCGATCCTGCATCTGCTTCATACTCCTGTGGCGAGACTCCTCCTTTGAGATCGAATCGCGCTAGCTCTGAGCATCTCAATATGCACACGCAGAGTCTATCGACCTCGCCTGACAATGCACGTAATTTTCGTCGTGCCAATTCAGGGATCGCGTCTAGCTTCGCAGCAAGCTTATCACGTCCCTTCTCTATCACATCGTCGTCCTCGCCACCGAATCCTCCACCCAATAGGAAGCGCCCAAGCCCCGTCGAGAACATGTTGAACTCGTTAGCCCCAAGCACAATCACATGGGGTAACACTACCGTCCTAGGAAGCGTCAGAGAACAAGATTCCATGGACAGATCCTCGATGTCGGATGACGAAACTTCCGGGGATGATTGGAAACCTACGATCTGCACTGGAATTAGCTTGGTGATTGAAAATCAGAACGCTTTTGATGATGAAGGTTGTATGAGCACACCTTTGCTCGACACTGGATACTCAGCACTCTATGCAAGCTACCGAAGGACGTATGCAGAGCTTCTATATACATGGGGTCATCCTCTCGCACGACTTGAGATTTTGAAATTCAATGGACTCAAAGACTACTTTACTACAGAGCCTGAGGTCCCGGATAACAAGTCATTCGCTGCTTCCATTCTTTCTACTGATTCTCACAATTCGAATCACGATCCATCTCCTCCTTCACCGATCATTTTAGGAAAGAAAGACTCCTTTGCTTTGCCAGGCAATAATGATCAAGGACTCGATGTAGCGGGGTACTGTCTGAAGCACGAATCTCGTCTCGACTCAATAGTATCCAGTACGGCTGGTGGCGCTGCGGGTCGATGTGAGCGATGCAAGACTGTTCAACGGCAACTCAGATGTACAATATGCATGGAACCTTTAAGTGCGCTCTTCGTGCCTTGCCTGTCTTGCGGCTGCGCAACGCATGAGGAATGTCTGTCTGACTACCATGCATCTGGCAATACTGAATGTCCCGGTGGTTGTGACTGTGATTGCGGAGACAAAGCAAGCGTTGGTGTAGTTGAAAGCTGGGAGGTTATGATGGGTGCAATTGAGCGTTTAAGAATGCTGGATGCTAAGCATGGTTCCAAAGGGAAAGAGAAGCAGGCTTTGGAGGACTGGCATGGGGAGGAGAGAGCTGATTGGGACGACTTCAATCTTCCGAGTATGGGCCTGGGGAGAGGATACTCTACATTGAACAAGCCATTAGGTCAAGTCAGGAACAGGGACTGGGGGATTCCTGGCGGGAAACATAGGCCGAGCAGCCTTAGGAAAGAGGAAATCTTCTGATTTTTATGCATTCGCGGCGTAAGGAAAGGTCTTGGGTATGTGCATATCATGTAACGAGTAAGGGATCGGGGTCAAGGAATTGGGATCCGCCGAGAAGGGCTTGTATTGTTTATATCATAATGTCTCGAATATCAGAACTGTTTCAAAAGGTGACGCTGTGATCATTATCCTTGAAAGGCTACGGTCTTCGATCATGGTCCTCAGCTAGGTAAGCTCGACAAACTTCGAGACGACTCACTTTGATACTTAGGCTCAATGATCGAGGCTCGAAGTAGACGAATCTTCATTCTGTTTCTTTGGTTCACTGTTTCAACTCATTTCATATATTTAGTGGTATGCCTAATGCCAACTGCCCTAGAGCACAAACCTGAGATTTTTACTGAATCAGCCAGAAATCAGCATTATGGCAGACCTTCTCTTCGGAATTCCTTACGCTCATCATACAGCCTCCCACCTCGAGCTTATACTCACCCGGAGCGGAATCGAGCCTCATCGCGGTCTATCCAAGCGAGATTTGTTTGCTCACGTTCAAAGTCTTGAACTTAGTCTCCAGGAAGAGGAGCATCGCATTATCCAACTCCTGTTAGAAGATGTTGTGCTTCAGCGACAGAATTTGAGGAGGGAGGAAGAGCAGCTTGAGCTCGCGCTTGTTCGTATTAGCGTTGCAAATGGACGGGGTTATCAAGAAGTTGACCATCATGATGAAGATGTCGACAATACTAGGTCCAGCAGAAGCCAGGGAGCGAATGATTTACAGGAAGTTGGAGATATGGATGTTGACCGCTTAGGAGATATGGCAAGGGCGGCGTTAGAAGAGATGCAGCAAGTGAATTGGCAGGTCAGAAATGCCTTAGGTGAGACTGGGTGGCCCGCCAGTCCAACGGAATCGGTGGAATCCGAGGTGAGGACTTGCCAGGCCTGTCTCGAAGAGCTGAATATCAGTAGCTTCCCGTCTCGAAACATTACGGTGACTTGCGACCACGAGGCAGACATATGTTTGGTGGATCTCCAGGAGCATATCAGGACGCAGTTGCAGGATACACCAGTCACTAGGCTGACTTGTCCATCCTGTGAAGAGAGATTGTCGAATGATGACGTGCAACTTTGGGCGACTCCGGAAATTTTTGATGAGTAAAATATCTTCCTTGATCTGGTATTATACTGCACGGTAGCTAACGAACGTGGAGCTACTGTCAAAAGGCATTCCTAGCCTTTCTACAAAGCCAGCCGAACTTCTATCACTGCCTTGGTCCAGACTGCGGCGAAAGTCAGATCCACGAACAAGACGATGATGTTCCTCTAATGGAATGCTACTCATGCGGATTCCTGACTTGTATTCGTCATCAGATGGCATGGCACCATGGTAAAACTTGCGACGAGTATGATCTTTGGCTAGCGGAAAATTTCCAACATGACGAAGAAAACGCAGCTTCTGAGGATGAGATACGTCAACACACGAAACCATGTCCAGGATGTTCTGCACCTGTAATGAAGGATGGCGGGTGCGACCACATGACCTGTAGGTATTCCTTTGCAATGGGGATGAACTGGGAATAACTAAAATCTGTTCAGGTACAAAATCAGGCTGTAATCACGAGTTCTGTTGGACATGTTTAGGTCTTTGGGCAACACGCCCTCATTGCCCTCATTGCGAACTTTGATTGGCATGATCTCATGCTAATCGAGTGTAGTAGAACATCCGGAAATTATCAAAACTTGATCTGGTAACGAAAACGAGCCATGTTCCAGTGTAAGGATAAGCGATGTTTGTTTGGAGAATGCAGATGAAGAGCAACGAGATGTCGAATATGAAGAGGGTTATCGTGGTAGAGTGATTTAGGATATGTTGCTGCAAAGTGCAATACAGTTTTGAGGAACAGAAGAGATGATACTTGGCATCGAGACTTCCACATGAAACAGCCTTGTCTACATATTAGCAACTCGAAAGGCCACTCGACTCGCCAAGAAACAAAATGGAACAGTCTATCGCCCAAGACACGAAGATGAGTGCAAAACATTAACTCCTCATTTCGGTCTATCAACGTACCAATAAATCATATCTCTCAACTTCTCTTCTGGCACTGTCCCATCTCCCCCCCTATCCCTCGCTAGCGAATAACATTTCACCTTCTTCTCAACTCCTCTTCCGCCAATCTTTGAAATGGTCTTCATAGATGGGAAGTTCTCTGCATCAATATGTGCACACAAAGTCTTGATATGCTTGCGATCTAGTCAAGTCAACAAAGCTCCATAAAACCAATCACGTGACAATTCTCGCACCAAGCTGAGACAAGGGCAGAAGAGCAAGGAAAGATGAGAAAGATGAGAAATGAAGAGAAGTACGACATACTGGGAAACTTCCAGAATACGCCATCAGGTCCAGCAAAAGCATTCAAAGCCTCGGTCATATAGCCTTTCCTCCACCACTCATGGCGCAGCATATATACCATCTCAGTACCGTCGCCAATCGTACCACAGATGCCAACCATCGTCGGCTGCTTAGCCTCTCTTGCTTCCCCACTTTTCTCCTTCCCATCCTCACCAAAAGTCTGAGTGTCGAACTCTGGCTTGAGAATTATCCCAAACTTGTCAATGTTTGGATTCACGGATGAGAGAGATTGTTGTAGCCATTCTCTGGACTGTTGTAGATCCTTCATTGGAAGTCGAAGTCTGTATCGAGGTCAGTAATTATACCTAGGTATGATATAGTTTTTGGAAAGTCACGGTCTCTTAACTTACGACCACGTGAGGTTTTCTGGCGAAGACCATAAGGCATGGAAGTCAAGCAGATGCTTCTCGGAAATTCGCTCTAGCCACAGCCGTGGCGTTTCTGCTTCATAACTCATGTCGGTTGGAGATTGGACTTATATTGTCATAAAGATTTAAAGAAATGAACAATGGGTGCAGATAGATAGATTTTCTCTTCATTGCTATGGAATCTACTGCGGTAGACTATGAGCTGTGCTGATGGGAAGATATATGGAAATCTTACGAGTGTTTTACGGCACAGCTACTGAGCGCCGAACTCCGTAGCCGCACGGATCTCCGTTCAGTAGCTAATCACGTGAATGCAGCTTAGGTACCTGCCGGCTCATGTAGGAGAAGCCTCTGAACAGAAACCTCTTAATCTCTAGACCAGGTACCATCGTGACCTCTTTCAGATCAGACTCAAGCCAGCCATTTGCCGGCTACTTATTTTCGGTTCCAGGTCTTGCCAAATAGAACCCTTGCAAATCGCTCATGACTTTCTTGTCCAAGTACGCACGCGAGTAGCGGTTCTTGACCAGAACTCCTTTTTGAAATCCTGCCTTTTCTAGTACCCTCAGGCTTGCTGTGTTCTCTGGATCTGCGTATGCGAAGATATCATTATACTTCTTATTTTCTGTCACGAATCAGCTTCGTCATATTGTTGGGCCGACGAGGGAGATCTTCCAGTAGACCAACCTCTTAAACATTGACAGGTCTGAACAGAACAGAGAGGGTGGAAAGCTTTACCTTCGGTAGCCCAGAACATAGCTAGCATCATCCTCAGAGCCTCACTCATATATCCCTTCCCCCAAAAATCAGGATGTAACTTGTATCCAACCTCCTGCACTCTCACAATCCCAATGATTCCAATCATTTTCGGTTTCGTTCCCTTATCACTCTCACTGCTCCTAAGCAGAATTGCCCAACGCTGGTTCCATGGCTCTTCTAGCGTTGGCTGGTTCTCGTGGATACGATCAAGAGTTTGCTGGAGAGTTGTGTCTGGTGCCCAGGCACTGAGAGGTTTTGTGAGATAGCCGTGCATAGGAGGTTTGGAGACTTACGACCACATCATGCAATACTTGTTGCTTTGGATGGCATGGTAGTCATGCAGATGGTCTTCACTCAGTGGTTGCAGCCAAAGACGCTCAGATTCTGCAGCGTAACTTGCTGAGCTGCCCATATTGAAAGCCTCAATGAAAGGTGTGCAGAGGTTCCAGCGTTCTCTCGCCTTTCATCTCGGGATTCTATCTCTCAACGTCTTCTCTGCCTGTTCGTTGTGGTGCAGTCCCATTGACCGAAATGAGTCATGTAAAAGCGGTCACGTGGGACTGCAGACGACGCAGCTGCAGGAAAGCGGCCGGGTAACTGAATGAGGAAGGAGACATCGACGAATCGGTCAACAACTCTTATCTCACCGTGAAAGTCGGAAAGACAAACGGAGAATTGAAACCCACAACTGCTTCATCATTTCGGTCGTTCTAAATGCCAGCGAGAAGCTGGATACCACGTCATTTCCTGCGTCAACATATCCGGTGCCTCATACGCTTGCTTAATCAATTCTCCTTTAGTGAAGCCGGACTTCTCGAGTACCCGCTGGCTGGAAATATTGGCGGGAGCGGTGTATGCGATAATCATATCCTTTCTTTCCCCCTCTTTATGATGTTAGGGACACGAGCAGATGCAGGCTAAGGAGCAACAAAGGTAGCAGGACACGCAACTAGCGTAGAATTACCTCTGATATTCCAATAGAAGCGAGTGAACAACTGAAGTGCTTCAGGAGCAATCCCCATTCCCCAATAATTCGGATTGACACCATATCCAACCTCGACGGCACTACCATCTACAGGAACACGCGGTATTCCAACAGAGCCAATCATTTTTGGCTTCCGATTCGAATCTTCAGACCCTCGAAGCAAGATAGCGTACATCTCTTTATGGGGATTCTCAGGCGAACTCAGCGCCCGGGATATCATGTGAGCTCTAGATTCCTCTAGACTTTTGCTTGGTTCGCGATGTCTATGCTGTTAGATGCCTTTCTGTTGGAGATCGGAAGATATTATAACTCACAGAAACTTCACAGTTCTTACATCGGACATTATATCATGATATCCATCCAAATGCTCTTCCAAAGACAGAAGCTGTAATCCCAGTCGTTCGGACTCTGCAACGTATTTCGTCATGATTCGGATTTTCGAATATAGATACTGATCTGCGAGGAGATTTTAAGCATTTTATATACTTATTCCCACTTCTGTAGCGGTGTGAATATAGTATAGCGTACAAAACCCTGCTCGTGAGTCACCCCATGTGTCGATGTACTGGTCTCGCTTGGCTGCATACCTCCGTAGATATGGCGTGCATCATTATCCAAGTCGGACAATATAGGTGAACTTCGGTAACACACTGACGATTTCCGGCTAGATAATTGATTCGGCGAGGTTGAATAATTCCATTGTAAGGTGCCTGGTCTAACATGAGTTCATGTTCCAAGACTTACTAGGCCCGGATGGGACGGTTGTGGAAATCCTGTCACATCACCACATGTACGAAGTAGTTGATGAAGAAGAGGGAGAGTCTGAATATCTGCTAGTCGCCCTCGGCTCTACTTAGGTAGGTACCACGCTGTAGGCCCGAGTGACGATAGAGGTAGGATCGAGTGATTCCATTGACGACTGAAGTTCTATGGCAGAGATCAAGACCTCGAGAGTGAGGATGGAAATCCTCGCTTATCATATGCTAGACTTTGTTTGGCTTAACAACCGCGAGACACGCGGGGTTCTGGACCCTGCCGCCAACCTTCGCCGCCCCACGCCTCGAGCTCAAGAAGCATGATGCGCAATCGGCTCTTTCGAAATCGTCGCAGTATCGCCCGCGCGGCAGTGGTAATAGCATCCATGAGCAACAGTTCTCCGTGGAACCGCTTGTCCGTCCGCTCCTGACCGCTGCAATGATCTGGTACTTGCTATATCCTCTTCGACGGTAAGGACTCCTGCTACCGCGGTTCACGTATATGTTAGTCGCTTACTTCTCGATGCACGATTTAGAACCGCGAATCCACCAACGCTGGGGGTCGACCACGTTCTTCGAAGATGGATTTACTATCTCGGAACGGTTTTTGCGCAACATTCGCTGGCTACCATTGCCATTACTGTTGCTATTGGCGTCTGTCTATGTGTGCCGGTCCCGTTTATCTATCATCCGACATCCTCCTTGGCCTCTCCAACACAAACCGACACCCGCATAGCAGCGGATCCTTCTCCGAATGGGATTGCTTTGATTCCTGATATATTTATCAAGCAAGTTTGGATTCATAATGGCTGGATGAAAGCATTGGAGCGGGACACTTTGCTCACAGCTCTTGCCGTGCAAGACCTGCTTCTTGGGTCGATCCCGAGCTGCGCTACAACACCTTGGCATGAATATTATAACGTCAGAACGCCTGCTGGCTCCAATGCGCCGAAGTCCGGTACTCCTGTGTCATTCTTTCACTCGCCTTTATTGTACTGGAACTGTTCTGTCGGGGCAATCGAATCCGACGAGTCCATCGTATCCACTATCAATAGCCACGCTCACCAAATCTCGCCGGCAAATGTCACACTAAGGCCATTGTCAGTCTTGGCTGGAACAATTTCTTCCTCTAACACGGTTGTTGCTGCCGACGCGCTCGTCATTAGTCTCTTTTACAAGGATGGATCGCAGGCTGGGGATTTATGGGATTTGCAGGCGGAAACGCTGATACAACAAGATAAGAGCAGATGGGAGGTCCACCTGGCGACCAATAAAAGACCCAAGAGCATGCTCATCAAAGTTCACTCTCAATCTAACAGCACTCGAGATAAGGCGATTTTCCTTTCTGGGTGTATTTTGATTGCCCTTAGCATTGTTTTCAAACTCCGGCATACGACGGCAATGAAGAGCAAGGTTGGTTTATTCATCGCGATTGCTTTACAAGTTAGTATTTTCCAGGTAATAAATTAGCATACGATATACTAATATTTCTAATGTTGCAGGGCCTCCTCTCTGTCATCTCCGGAATGACAGTTGCCGCGTGGCTGCACATTGACATTTCTAAGATTCCCCTTGCGGCATGTCCATTTATCATTTTTATAGTAGGGCTAGAGAACATGTCAGCATTCATTTTGCTTTCCCAGGGATAAATCTAACACACCTACAGGTTCCGACTTATCAACGAAGTGGAGAAGAGGCCTCTCCAAGACCAATCTCTGCACCAAGTAGCCACAGCTCTAGGAGCGGTAGGCCATATATCGTTAATAGCAGTCGCACAGTATCTTGTCATCTTTTGGCTCTTATCGAGAATAGCTTCGCCCGGACTAGCCGCATTTTTTCGATTTGCAGCCATTTCCCTGACCATCGACCTTGCTTTTTTCTTTACGTTCTTCGTGGCGATATTGGCGATGAGCCGACCGGATTATGGGCTGCAGGATTCATTTCAGCATATCCATCTACGTGCCGAGGAACATGGAGACGCAAAGGTTGCGCCCGTGACACACCTCCCTCAACCGCAAGGCAGATATGCCAAACAGCATCCCAGACAAAGCACTCTACCTTACCTACATCTGATGTGTGCAGTCATCGTAATTTCAATTATATCTATACTTGCCAGGCGCTTCATTGAAGGCAGCTTCAGATCTCACTTAGCTCGGATGTTTGCAGTTGTCTTCAACCAGAGCGGGTTCATGCGTGCAGGATACTCTTGGCAAGATGGCATATCTAAAGTCGAAGAATCTAGAGCCAAGATGGACTGGCTCAATATGTTGGAGCAAGAAACAACAAGGGAAATCCTCCATTTGGCCAACCCTCAATCACCCAGCTTCTTAGTCAGACTTTACGATCCTTTAGTTGTTGGGTTAAAGTCAGCAGGCAGAAATGGTTCTCAAGAGGAGGATATGTTCCTGTCATCGCCAATGAGTGGTTTTCTGTTCAGACAGTTTGAGCCGCCTGTGGTTCTCTTATGTTGCGTTCTGATGTTATTATCAGTGATTCGGAAGTGTTCGTCCTCGAACGATGGTTCAGATGAGATGGAGGGTCGAATTTCCAAAGGGAAGGCAATTTCTATGGTCAATTACCTCCCTCGAGGCCACAGCTTGGATGTTTTTATGCTGGCAGCGTCTTCAAAGCAGTATTTGGTGTCTGTTGGATTCGACCATGAGATTAGGGCCTGGAATTTGGAGTCACAGAATAGAAGCAGTCGACTTATCACCCCTGTCTCGGAGTCACATATTTTGTGGCCTGCAGTTGCCATTGCAGTCGATGACAAGGCTGAATGGATTGCGATTTGCTCGAAGGCAGGTGGAATCAGCCTTTGGGATATCAAACTTCAAAGCTTTAGGCGGTCAATAGATCTGGGTCTTAATTCTCGCATCGTCGCCTGTTTCTTTACACCGAGCACTTATCTCGAGGGCCTGCGTCCAGCAACGCGGTTATTGATAGTTTTTGCATCTGGCTCATTGGCAGACGTGGACATTGAAACCGGGAGCGTTTTATCACATCAAATTTGCAGCAACCCGCTACGATCCTCCCACGTTAGCTCTCATCGACGCATGCCGTTGCGACTCATTACAATTAGCAAAGACGAAAAGATCAATATCACTGTGAAAAGGGAAGGTTCCTGGACTTCTCAAGCGCTCCATTTTTCGATACCCATTTTGAAATCGCCGGCGCGTTTGCGCTTCAGTATCATTCCCGACCTAAGAATGATTGGGTTGGTTTTGAATGTAGATACACACCAACTACATTTGATTGATTTTCTATCAGGTCAGTACTGCCGAAGCTCTTTTATGTCCTCGATGCTGATGATACTGTACTTTGTGTAGGTGCTGCTATCTACACATTTCGAAACAGTTCGTTCAAACACAGGACATTACGAGCTATCCACTCGCCACCTCAGCAGTGCCTCTCGTGCGGAGCAGTCGCACTTGCATCCTTCTCGATTGCATATACCACTGAGGAAGACGGGTCATTCATCATGCGCACATTGACTGCAGACCAGAATGCACGAATAAGAACAGGTCTAATTTGTTTACGTGCGGAGAGAGACCTTAGGGAAAGGAGATGCATTGGGTTTGGGAGTGGCGTGGAGAAGTTGTACTCTATTCCGAATCCAGGAGTTTGGGAAACTACTGCCGCAAATGGTGTTGCTGGGGTGAGACGTAAAGAACAGAAGAATCCAGAGGCGTCGCCCAACGCTTTCAGTGGAGATCGTACATTCTTCAGACGAAGGGAAAGGACGTCTCAGAGCGAACATGGGGTGGATGAAGCCTGGGAAGCTTGGACGATGACAGCGAAAGGAGTAATCAACATTCATCCGATAAAAACTAACTTGTTCACTAGTAGAGTTGGTCCCCTGTGTTCCATCGGGCGGAACGCAATCGCGGTGGGACTGGCAGAAGGCATCGCCCTCGTACAATTTGGAAGTCAGCTTCATGATAATGATGATAATGACGATGACAATGTGAGCGTCAGAAGGGTCCCACGTTCAAGGCCGGTAGGACGGTTGAAGTCTGGTTTCTGAGATAGGACATAGTACTTAATCTAATTTCATCGCTTTCCTGTCATATAACATGAAGACGTGTAGATTCATGAATATATATCACTGAAGAGGTATCCTGCAGCCCATTACAAATATCATCGGTGACGATAATGCCAATTACGTTTGAGCATGGCGTGCCGACAATGAAGGTCTGTTTCTGATTAAAATTCGATAACCTTGTTTGCACACTTATCTATTTGCGCGGTACGACTATACGACTAGCTGGGGGTCCAAAGCGCCGATGTCTGCGCTGACCGCTTCACCATCAAAGATGATCTCACTGACAAGCTTTCCAGTGGCCGGGGCATTGTGGATACCCCAGCAGCTATGTCCTGTTGCCATTAGCAATCCTCCTACACCAGTTTTCCCAATTAACGGGCCTCCCGAGCCACCCACATCTACTGTTGGTAGATAGCAGGCTCGACGGCTGGTGACGACGCCTTCACGCAGCTCATCAGATATGCCAGCAACGGCATCAACAATGTCTTGGCACTTCTCTTTGGAGGTCTCCACATCGTCTGTAGTCGCCGGAAGAGGAATGTCCGTGTCGCCTGCACCGCAGACGTAGACTTCGTTGTTCGGCCGGGAATATATTTCAGGGCTCATCACCCTTGTGGTTTCTAGGGGCGTTATCGAGGAGCTATCATCTCCAGAACCGTTGCCCATCGGTACAGTGATTTCGGTGAAGAGACAGTATGCCGAAACGGGCTTTGGGGGTCGAATCGTTACGCTATGCGCTCTAAGAGCGGATATCGGGGCAGAGGGAAACAATACCGGCGTCCATGGACCAGCTGCAAGAACGATAACAGTTGCAGGTATTGTCCGAGATTGGGACGTGGCTTTGTCCGTGTATGTGACTGACTGCACTCTCTTCACTGAAGCTGCTGTCTCATCATCATTGGCATAGTCAATCTTATCAACTGAGCCAATAATGATCTTGGCGCCATGCTCCTCGGCGAGCCTCGCCATAGCAGTCGTGAACTGGAGGGGGTTTACCTGTGCTGTAGAACTTGTAGTAGAAATAGCTTCGTAGCTCTCTACACACTTGGTACTGAACCAATCCAAGTCATCAGGTAAATCCGAGTCGGGCAGGTTCCTGGGGTTGCTGCTCTGCACATGCTTCCGTTTCCCTAGTGAAATCCACGAAGCCAATTGCCCCCAGGTCGTCGAAGGTCCTAATGTCGAAAGGTTTCGGTCCCTTGCAGTCAGTTTCCCACACGAAATGCGCCTGTAGCCCCACAACTCTGCGCCATCATGCTCCGCGGCCAAATCGCTATGGAGATCGAAGCTCAGCGGGACAATACTGCTGGGGTAAGCCCACTGAGCCAGCAATCCACCTGCTTTGCCTGACGCACCCCCACCAATACGTGTTGCTTCGAGCAGAGTGATAGAGTGGATCGAAGGATCGAACGAAGGATGCCGCGTGAGATAGTATGCTGTTGTGCAGCCTATGATGCCCCCGCCTACCAATGATCATTGTTAGCTAGCCCTTCGCACGCACGCGACGAAGCATAGATATCCTACCAACGATAACAATATCCATTTTACTCCCCCCCATCATCAGCGTGACTCCACTTACGACGATGCGGCCTTGCGACCTTGCGATGTCGCAGTTGGGGAACAAGCCGGTTGCAGGCGAATATCGCTGCCAGTGACCTCGGGCACTCAGGGAGGGTGCGCTGATGCGAGTACCGGTAGATTGGGACTCTTGGGTCGGAGCGCGAAGCTTCGAAGGAAACGTTGCGGCTTGCAAAAAGGCATATTAGAGAAGATTCAAGGGGAGCGTGGAATTCTAACGTGAAGGAGGGCGGGGTTTATATGAAATTCAGCGCGAGGTGGCATCGAGCATGAGTATGATGCAGAAAACATACGATTTTCCTTACAGTGATGTTTCTAGACAGTATCTAGCGAATTTTAAGTGGTGAAGCATCACTTTTTGCGGGGACCACCGGGCTCTTACTAAAACCCAGCAAATAACTTCTACCCCATTACAATTCTGTTACAAGGTACTTTTAATCTATCAATTCGAAACACTTTAGTTATAAAGTCCTTTTTGTAACTTTAGCACATCAATTCCATTTACACCTATTGAAAATTAGGTAGAATCGATTATAGTCGATCACGTGATGATCTAAGCAATTCAGCCTGTTACCTAGGTAGACTTGTAAGTAGGTAGGTAGTATCTAGCTCTCGACTCATGTTCCTCCTCTGCATGATCGTAGAAAACGATCGGGTGGTCTCTACATGAATGCTTTGCTGTAGAAGGGGGTGTTAGGAGATGCAGATCAAGACTCGTTGCACTTGCAGATTTAAAGTTTGAAGTGCAGAAAGAACGAAATGCTAACATTTGCTGACGCCCAGCAAAAGCTTCCCGCGAGCGGTATGGATCTCTTCTGAATGTCCGAACGAATGTTAAGAAATGAATCGTTGGGAGTTGATCGAACTCAATCACGCAACAGCCTGTCTCCTAACTAGATCAATGTCTCCTTGGTCCCTCGTCTGGCCCTTAGAAATGAGAATAGCCTCAAAATTCCCACAGGATTGTAGTCTATTCAAGTCAGTTCCTTGAAGCAACCAGCTGACCTGTCACAGCCTCCACACCTAACCTTTCGTACAACACAATCACGATCAATCGGCAAATCACGATTTGGAAGAACAAAAAGGCGCTGTATGATTTTGTACAAGCAAGCACCGTATGACTACCGAAACTCTCACCGAACCCCATACTAGCAGCCCTGTAGTTTTGCTCATCATTCCTTGCAATTCCCCAATTCAAGGTTGATTTTATTCTTCCATATTCGATGCTAGACGGTTCCCATGGGAGATCAAGCTTTTTATTCGACCTTATCCTCGAAGTTCTCCCCTGCAACCAGATCTGGGATATCATCATCGTCATCGTCCTTCTTGTCGTCACCACCTTCCACCTTTTGCATCGACTGGTAGCTCTCGGCGAGTTTTCTTAGGGAGGCGAGGGAGTCAGGGCCAAGTTGGTTAAGGATACCGGGAACGAGTTCTGTCAATTCCTTATCTTCACCGTTACCGTAGATAGCGAAAGTGTTAGATGGAACAGCAGCGTGAACTATAGAAACGATGAATCAGCTTAAGTTCTTGAAAGCTCCCCGCTTTTCAGAGGAGTTCTGTAGAACGATGAAGAATCGTACCTTTTGGTGCTGCAAAGTGGATGACGTTTCCGTCAGACTTGAACATGTTTACTTCCTCGATGGCTTGAATAGGTTGAACATTAAGCTTCTTGAGTGCGGTTTGCAGCTTCTTATCGTCCATGCCCGCACTCTTGTGCACCTTCTTGACCTTTCTTCTCGGTGTGCCCTTTCCACTGTTCACGGTTTGTCAGCAAATATTCAACAATTTGCCCCATCTTTCATTATGTTTGCCGATTGGGAAAAGGGGCACCGAGCTTGAGAACCGTGTATTTAGGAGGTTTTCACGTACCCTATGGCCAATGTTAGCTATGGTTCTTTGAGGCTGCCGCGAGAGCTTGTGCAGTCCGATTTCCGGCAACGCAAGAATCTGAGAACAGCAGAAAATTATAGCGCAGAATGAACTCACCAATTCGCACCGACTGCTGCATCTTCTTCAACTTTTCCATATCCATGATGGCGGTAGTAAGACCTTCGCCGGAGATGTAGTAGATCGGGAAGAGGAGATCGAGATTGTAAGACTATATTCTCGACTGTCAGCTATATACTTTTGGTAAGTGATCCGCAGGTATGTTCTATAGGTCCAGCCGATGGTAAAGAGACGTACGGATATGTATTATGCGGTCTTTCCGGGGTTGTAGACTCGCAATGAGGTCGCGGTGACGGATCGTGAGGTTCTTTGTGGGTGCGCCAAGACTTTGCAAATTTAGGCGAGGAATTTTAGTGGGCTCAAGCTAACAACATCACATCACTCTTAGGCATTCACGATCACCTTTGTAGAGACAGACATTTGTCCTGCCTACATCATTAATTAGCTCCTCGCTCTTAACTTGAGCATTATATATATTTCTCCTCAAGTCGTACCTGCAGATGTCCGTGATGTTGCATTCCAGGATGGGAAATTGGGTTAGAGATGATATCGTATAATTGCAAGTACGATGATATATCTATGCAGTAACGAGTATTTACCTCTCCTTGTATTCTTTATTGGCATGTCTTCCACATACTCTCTGCTAAATAGCTCCTTTTCATCTCGTCTTATGCTCTACTCTGCCTCAAGCAATGCCTTGTGCAATTTCAAACCGCTCCTACAAATATTGAGAAAAAGTCTAGCTTATTGCCTGATATCTTAACTCTTCTTAATTTTATGTTTCCCATCGTGCAATACTTATTGCACGCCTATTTAAAGAATCCGTCATTATGCAGATGCTTTGGAGCGCCTCTTTCGATTCGGATCGAGTGCCATGCCCGAGCAGCACTATCTAGGCATGATGTGTGCTTTGAGTAGCGAAAATTGATCGTGCATGTCCTCTTCTTAGACAATTATTGCTCGGAAAGGTTCGGTAAACCTGACCTACATCCGCATTTAAGCGCAGTCTAGAAAGAGTCCCCCTTATTTTTCGTAAACTAGGCAACCACGTGACCTCTCTCTATTATTAAAAGTATTTCGGATTTAGGTAGTGACTAAGTGACACGTACCCTAAAACCTTCAACTATGACCCGTACTAGAAGACGGGCAAAATCGTATACCACATACGTTTGCGAGAAAACATTTTCAATATTGTCTTTGTCCCTCATCCAATAGCAATCTGCGGTCAAGCTAGAAATCACATTAAACTCCAACATGCACAGGCCATAATTAGCATCCATCACTCCTTATTTGTTTCTTTCATTTATGAATTCTGTTTGCTGGTTCCAACATTTCCCGACCTGCAACATCGTATCCATTTGTCACTGTCCTCTCTTAAACCAATGTCATCTTCGCTTTTACACAGGTGGAGGAATATTGGTTGATTACTCTCCAAGCCAGATCTTCCATTCCCTCGTCGTGAACCGGGTGTTTTATACTTTCTCGTTCACGAACATAGGGAGTACGCAGGTCTGTCTCCGGCATGCAATCCTTCGATCTCAGGTAAGGAAGACTAGCATATCTTGGTAAATGCACTAAGTTTCGGCAGATGAACAACCCTTCAATATCATTCGCCTCCCGCCAGAGCTCAGGGAATCCGTCTCCAGGACTTCCTAGAAGGATGCGTGGCGCACATAGTTCCATTCTCAAAGAAAGCAGTTGCCACATGAGGTGGAGCCACTTGGTCTATTCATAGCGCTGGACAATTCGATTCTGTGTGAGAAGGCTAAATAGTCCAATACAAAAAGCGACTTTTCCAATCTGTTCCGAGACCCTCAGACAATTTGGCAGTTCCTGTTGCTTGCCGAATTTCCCCTCGATCATCATCCCGTGCTATTTCTCCTGTAAGTTGAAGCACAACTACCCTGATCTTTTCAATGCTAATGTATTATAACATCTGACGTTCAAGTAATAGGTGATGATATATTCTATACACTACGCTATTCATCGAACCCATGCTGTCTATGCTGTAGGCTCTATGTTAAGACTGAGCCATATGAGAAATTACATCAATCTACGGGGAGAGATACAAGGAAGAGTGTTGCTGCGATCAAGTCAGGCAGGAGAGGATGTTGGTCTATTATTCTGTCACTTCCCGGCCAGAAGTTTTTCTTGCTTTACTAAAAATATTACAGCAAACTGGATACATGTTGGCAATATTTCACGAGAAACCTCATACTATCGAAGGCCTCATAGACAGCATATCGCCGCATCGTGCCTTTAAGGTTGGCCCCTTCAGTAAGAGACCGGAAGATGCAGCGGTGTCGGACCTTGCGTCTTGCAAGAAATCCGCGTAGCAATGTCCCAAGCTTCAGGAGGATTTTCAGAGACCAGAACGTCTGCATCGAACTACGCGATCACGACTGGATCTTCGAATGTGAAAAGGACAAATTTGGCTCCTGCTCCCTTGGGAAAGATGGTTTCTCGGTCGTCGTCTCAAATCAGGCTCTGTAGGAAGGTCACATGTTTTGTATCCCACGATTGAGCACTTCATCGAGTCATCAGTAATTCTATTATTGAGCGCACTCTTGCGAAAGAAATGCAACAAATGTAGGAACAGCAGTGGTGAGTGATCTACAGACAAATGGCTTTGGTGACAAGATTCAAGGCGGAGGAATCGAGAGCGATCGAGTTACGTTGTGACGAGAAATAGCAAAAGAGGAAGAAAGGGATTCACGACAAGATTTCGAGGGGTGGGGCTTATAGTCCCGCTAGCTCTGAATGCTCCTTCCTTTGCTGGGCCGCCTCCTCGGTGGCTCAATTCTTCACTCGAATTGGGCAGTGCGTTCGGTGCGAGTGATTTAATTGGTGCCGAGGTTTTGCATCCTGACTCCTCCTGCAGCTCGAACGTGACTTCTGTCCGACTGCATTGTAATGTACAGGTTATTGTACCGTCACACCACCATAGCAATGCTTAGTCAAAAGCTCGAATAATAACCAACTGTGGTGGTGTGACGGCATGATAACCCATACATGAACAGCATTTGGCATCAGCCACTATCACCAACCTTTGCATCAACACACAAACATGAGCATCGCGCCCTTAGTAAATACCAAGCTATATCAATATTTGCCAATTCTGCAGCCTGATGGTATTCGTCTCATTGAGCTTGAGCCATCACAGGACAAGGATGCACCAATAAAGTGCAACCTCACCCACCCCACCTTGAGCAATTTATACGAAGAGATTGTCGATCACTATACAGCACTTTCTTATGTCTGGGGAGATGCCACGAATACCACAGAAATTCTTGTCGGAACAGAACGGTTGAAAGTCACCGCCAGCCTCGAGTGCGCATTGAAGCATCTGAGAGATGAAAGGAGAGTTCTCTATGTCTGGGCAGACGGCGCTTGCATCAATCAAAATGATATCGAGGAGCGAAATCAACAAGTCCGTCAAATGGGCAGCATCTACGATTGTGCCACGCACACTGTAATCTTCCTGGGTCCTAGCAAAACTTCAGCAAAAGGTGGTATCCCTCCGTTTCCTCGTCCAGGTCATGCGGATGTGTCCGATACGCTTCGTGATGTACTTGAGATTCTGGAAAGTCCATGGTTTTACAGGGTATGGATATACCAAGAGTTGGTAATGTCTCATGACCCGAAGGTTCAGTATGGACAAGTCAGGTACCCATGGGAACAGTTTTGTGATATGTTAAAACCATATCTCTCTATGCACACGGAACACAAACTACCAGTAGCCCAACTCCAGGGGTTAAAGCAGAGCTTGGAGGTTATTTTCGAGATGCGGAAAGGCAGACATTCGTGGCAGGAAGCGTTGTTGAATGGTCTGAGAATGCATAGAAAGGATGATGAAGCTATCTTTCAAGACTTTACTTCTATTCTTGCTGCACGAAGAGGTTTTGGTGTCTCTGATCCTCGAGACATGATTTTTGCACATCTGGGTATGGTGGGACACACTGGCATCCGAGTCGATTATGGGCGAAAAGTTGAGCAGATATACGAAGAGTTTGCTCGAGCACAGATGATCGCCACAAGCAGTCTTGATCTACTAGCATACGTCGAGGATGTCGAACTCGGAAAAAGAAGACCGGGAATGCCGTCTTGGGTTCCTGACTGGACTGTCCAATCTTCCAGTCTACAGCCCATGATCGAACACTGTTATACCAGGAAGGTCACTCCTCTACGGGATAAAGGACTGCACGACTTGTTAGAAAGTTTGAACATAGATGAAAATCTTTGGTGGGGCAACGTCACTACCTTTTGGTTTGAAGGTTCGTCACATCTCTGCTCGTTCGGACTTTCCCTCTATCAACTGTACGACATAAGTTCTGTCATGGATGACATGGATGACGATCCGGAATTTGAGAACTTGAGGACTTGGAATTCTCATGAGGACAACTTCGGTGAGCTTCTGGACTATTGCTCGAAGAAAATAGGCACGACTGTAGAACTGGAACCCACCTTTGACGAGCCTCGATTGACTGGAATATATCCAGAAGTGTACTTCCGCACTGGGGAAGCTACAAATTATATAGATTCCGTAATGGAGAACCTAGCATTGAGATTCAGGCTTGGGAAGAATCAACAACCACGAAGCATCATTGACGGCAGGAAATTTGCCATTACTAGTCACGGGCTAGCCCTAGTTCCGGCATCAACACTCCCTGGCGATATGATATACATAATCAGAGGCATGGAGATGCCACTTGTTCTTCGAAAACTGCAGCATACCGCACCTTCAAATCTTGAAGATTGCATTCGAACCACCTTGAATGGGCGAGAGAATGTGACGATCGAACACATGCAGCTTATCGGCGGATGCTTTGTGGATAATCTGGCTGCTGGGATATGGGAAAATTTTACGTCCAGGTCCAAGGAAAGGTTCAATATGATTGTTATTCATTGAATTTGTTTTCACGAGACTAGAGAGCCCTCAGAGTCTACAGGCTTACGATGAGATGTCGGTGTTGTGGGAACTGGAGTTCTAAATTGGGACTGTTGGATTCGGTGTTTTGCATACTATATGTATGCTTTTGAAATGAGTATTGCAAAATGCAGGATTGACTTATCGAAAGTTCGTATAATTCACCAGACTAGTTTACATTCCCCTTCAATTTGTCTTTCCAATGAAGGAGCACCCATGAAAGTCGGGTCTCGCTCTCCTAAGATCCTCCTCGCTCGCTTAACTTCAAGAAGCCGACAAAAACTCATGAACGAACAAAAAAAAGGCAAAAAAGTTCGCAAACCAAGTTTTGCGTCATCGTTCTCAGGAGATATAATCGCTTCCGTCACTCTTTCGAGTCCGTACATGCATATATCACCTGAGATTGAATCACTGGCTACTACGTCTTTACTTGCGACTAGTCCAGTCGAACCGAAGCTCAAACTAGCTAGTTTTGGGTGACAGCCATTTTGCTTATTTAAGTTTATTAAGGTACTTACTTTAACAAGCGAGGGTTGGTGCCTTGCGGAGGAGAGCTCGCTCCGAGCAGCACTCGGCTAGCATCGAGTTGTTTGTTTACTTTCTTGCTATCATCGGCATGATTATAAAGGAATTTTACGTGTGTAATGATCACTATTATTTTATATTTTGTTGGTCTTTTGGCATTTTTCCTTTTGCAGGATTCAAATGCGAGGTTTTAGTATGGGCTCAAGAGCTATCAAGGTTCTTGGTCACACGTCTGGATTTCTGAAAGTTGACCAAGTTTTTCAATATTTTTATGCTGATAAGTTGAGTATTGCACAGCAAACGATGCTCTTTCTATCCTCAGTTCTTTACATCCTACCTGGCTAACTGAGCAGTCCATTTCATCGACACCTTAATCAGGCCACTGGTCAACCAAGTCCTCTTCCCTATCTCCTCGAACAAGCTTATCAAGATTCATCCTCACACTCCACCTAATATATTTAGTTTCCACCTCTCTCGCATATCCTCCTCCCAACCCACCAATATTACTTTCTCCTCCAGGCGGATGATGATGGGCGAAAATTGGCGGCTGGACTGTTAAACACACCCTCTCAGGCTCTTTCTTATCCATTTTTCTTGCCCCCTCATCTCCAACCTCAGATCCAGATCTAGAGTCAGAAGTAACTAAATCGGATCCAGCACACCATCCTCCTAACTCAGCGTCCCAAATCCGTGCCCAACGCTTGACCCCAAACTCAGCTAATAACCTCCTCGCTCCACGCTGGCTGACTGCATATGCAACAGTACAGAGGGCGCCGCCGCTCCCGCGATGATAAACGCGCGTATGTGGATCATGTGATGTGGAGAGGGCGTCGAGGGGCCCGAAGGGATGGGCGCGGAGATGGTTGGCGGAAGGGACGGTGGGGTCTTCGGGAAGCGTTAGGAGGATGTTTTCTATGTTTATGTTTGGTGATATATTCGGTGAAGTGTCAGATGTATCGGATGAAGAAGGCAATGGTGATTCGGGACGAGGAAATCCAACACCACAATGTCCGAGCCAGAGGACATCCCATTTCGATGGATCGCCATACGGTGAGATACTTTCTGGAATGGAGTGCAAAGATGGAATAGTGGAAGAAAGGGGTAAGGAGTATAGATTTGTTGATATCGGGTTTGGTGAGGATTCGTTATGGATCGATTCTTCTGTTTCGGGGTTTTCTGATACTTGGACGTTGTAAGAGCGAGAGAGGTCAGTCGAGAATTTTTGGTTGGAGAGTAAGCGGGAGGCGAGAGCGAAGGTTTTGAGTTGGGTGATGAGACGGACGTCCCAGTCTACGTCGTCTTCGAAAATTACGGCTGTTGTGAGGTTTTGGTGTACGATTCTATCATTGCTTTAGCTCCTTTCCGAGTCTCGTGCTCAAAACCAAAGCAAAGAATATCATATCATTCAGCAAGAGAGAAAACTGAAACGAAAGAGAGAGAGAATAGAGACTAACTGCTGCAGAGCATTCATATGACTCCTCCAACTCCCTTTAATCCCCTTTGGTAACTTGATACTCTCTCTACTATCTCCCGGAGGCAAAGCTTCTTCGGAAACGCTATCTCCTTTTACGCCCTGTACGAACTCTATGGCGAGGTTACTGGTAGCGAATGCGAGGGTTGTGGCGTCTCGTCTATCAGTGCGAGATGGCATATTTATCACGAGGAGTTTTTGGAACTGCGTTGTGTTAGTGGGTTGTAATTTGGAAATGGAATGCTTTGAGAAAGGGACGGATGAGTTAGTTGAATCTCCATTCCGAGGGTTTGCAACTCTTTGGAAAAGGAGAGAAATACATGGTGCTCCAAAACATGCTCCAAAGAAAAGCGCTGAATTCGACAAAGTGACACTTGCACACTTCACACTCCCTTCGATCCAACAACTCGAACTCAAAACTCAAAACTCAAAATCCAAAATCCAAAATCCAAAGCAAAGCTAAAGAAAGCAAAACCCACACCAAGCGTCTGATTCCCCACATCCCTCAACGACCCATCACTCTCCACCTCCCTATCCACCAGCACGTGATCACCACCCATCACACCTCCCTTCGTCCCACCCGAACCCGTCGCCGACCACCACACGAAAAACACATAATACAAAAAGCAGAGAGAAGCAGCTAGACTCAGGATCCTTGACGGACGGCGAGAGAGGAGGTCATGGAGAGGCATTTGGAAGCCGTTGTTGTTGAGCTAGCAATGGGAATTTGGATAGGGATGGGGACGGGGCCATATGTGTTCCTAACAAGGGTAAGTATTAGCTAACTAGATATCAGGTATCTGGTAGAGAAATGGTAGGGACGAACAGGTAGGTGGATTTCAGTGCTACATGAAGGGATATATTGGTAGATGTAGATGTAAGGTTAGTAGATTGAAATTGAATATCAGGATTTCCGAATTAGTTGGAGATAAAAGGAGTTGTGTAGGGTTGAGTTGAAAGGAGCTTTTTTGGTAGTGAGGTTCAATGAGGACATTTGGTCTTACTGTGGCAATGTGGCGATGGCGATGTTACACAGACAAGAGGCTGTTGTGTGTGTGGTGTTGATAGCCTAAATGCGTAAGAGGTCGCGTGGGTAATTTGATGGTGGTAGGGGTTGTGATAGATTGAGTGATTGGATTTTGAAACGAGAGAGTTTGAAACGACTCAATTGAACTTTGAAAAGAAGAAGAAAAGATGATGAGAAACTTCTCACAATTTTTGAGTATTTGTCGTTAGGTAGGTTCGTGATGGCGTCCATATACGAAGCTGTATATTTTTTTTCTTTCGGGGCAGATTGATAGCCACGTTTGATAGCGCGTTCGGAAATAGATATCGTGAGAGTCTGCCAGGCATTTCTTTAGTTAGGGGATTGAATATAAAAAATATTGCTTGATAGATTCTAGCTAGATCCAATCTCTGTCGTGCAAAGTGACAACAGACTTGCCATAAATTCGTTTCCCACATTTTAACTCCGCCGTCCCTTTCTTCTACATACTACCACGCACCAATCCTCTTCTCCCTCACATCAGCCACTTTCTTCAAACTCTTGCCACCCTCTCCTCTCCAAACCCACTCATCAGTCCTAGAATAGGCCGAATGATCAAGCCCTATCCCGGATCCATCTCTCCTTGAGCCCCTAACCAAGTCCCCCTCTACACCGAGAAGAACATTGATCTTTTCGAAGAAGTTAGCTGCGAAACCGGTTACTCCGGCTTCCATGAGGATGAGTGTAAGTGAGTTGAGGCTGGAGTAGGTGTCGAGAGCTTTTTCGAGGAAGACGACGATGCGGTCGAACCGGGTGAGAGCATGGCTGGGGAGTAGGTTAGCATATTTTATTCTTGCGTTTGACATTTTGGGTGGAATGAATGTCCACGAAGACATGAAGCATGTAGCCATAGAATTCAATTGAGACTTTAAGCTCCTGGAACATGAAAAAAGGGAGGCTCACACTTGCTTCGTTGAACGGACGTGAATTTGTATCGTCAAGTTACGGAGATTTGGCATAAGAGTTAACTTATTGGATTCCGACAGTTCCGCTCTATTATTCTTGTTCTTATTTAGGATTGGATTGGACGGTGGTGGACCGGTGATGAAATGGTCTAGGAAGGCATGAAGTGCTATCTGGCGAGTATCTGAATATCCCATTTCTGGCTGGACAAAATACACATTTTCTCCAGGGCTAGAGATCATAGGTTAACTGGCGACTTCATGTGAAGTTTAGGCTCACGTGCTAGGGTAGAGAGGAGACGTACTTGATATCCAGACGAAGATGGTTGATTAAAGCGAGTCTAGAAGGAGAAAAATTGGCATTGAAGCCAGCAACGTTGTTTGTGTCGATAACCAAGCTGTGTGTTTTGTAAAGGAGGTGAAGGGCTTCCGAGTAGAGTCCTTTCTCTGGAAAGAGGGCTGGGAAGAGGCCAGAGCTCGTGCCACGGTCGACGGCGTGGTCTAGATCGTTGATATAGGATTGATAGACCATTAACCGTATCTCGGTGGGGAGTTTGCGGAAGCTCGAAGATGAGATAGGTCGTGGCTGAGCTGGAGCCTCGGGAGTGGCATCCATCCTGTCCATTTGGGCTGTTGGTTTCGAAGGTGATTGCTTGACGTGGTGAATTTTGAGTATTTTGATGATTCAATTGGATTTGCACTGATAACATGGCATTTCCAGAAGGGAGGAGGGAACATATTAGAGTTAAATATGTTTGAGAGAAGTGTGAGTTGCAGTCTGTTTGTAAATCGAGGTTACCTAGAAAAGTAAGCGTTGGCGCGCAGTAAAAAGGTGCAATCTAATTGGCCAAATTTCGCGCTAGCGTATACTAAGTACCTGGACACCCAAACTTTCGAGATAAAGGCATTTATTATTGGAGGCAATGACCTTCTTTTCGAGATTCGTTCATATATATTAGGATATCCTAATTTCCAGCCCCTCTCCATACGCATATCTCATTCAAGTTATTAGGTCTTTCTATTTCAAGCTAGGAAGGATTTTCGCCATTTCACAGACCATAGTTCGTTTTCCCCTCTCGTTTGTAATTGAGATATGGATATCAGTGTAGAGGATGGTCATTAAGTTATAAAACCAGTTTAGCTCTAGATAAAGAGCACCAGCGAAAAGACAGAGTAGAAATATACCCAGCTGTGAAAGCTATAAACGCCGTTCTGTATCTCGCTCCTGTCCAATGTGAAATCGCTTCCCACTATGCCACCTTCCAAACACTATAAGAGGCGACCCTGAGTGTTCTTCCATCGTATCGCTTTGGTCGTAAAAAGAACTATGATCGATCGTATCTTATCAAGGCTAATCATCAGAGACCAATCCCTAAATAGTCGCCTCCACACCGCATCCCACAGCCTCTCATCTGCACAAATCCTTTGGACTATGATTGTTCGCCCTCTTCCTCCTGTCCTTGAAAATGCCCTATAGCGATCAAGGTAAGAAGATTATGCACCTGATTCGCAGCTTCGCTACTCAGTGGAAATTGCAGCTCTGCGGTCAGATCCGACTCTACTACATCTCCGTCAAGAAGATCCTCCATATCCTGGTCTATTTCTTCATCCTCGTCTTCTTCCTCCTCATCATGACCGTGAACTTCGTGATAAGTGGAGCTAACGTCATCATCGTCACTTGAACAGTCCTGCAATGCGTCGCTTTTTTTCCAAAATGCTGTTGGGCCGGCCGGACCATGGATATCATGGTCTCTGTGTGGTGGGTTAGTCCTGTTTACGAAGGCTGAAGGCGGATAAAAGCATAATGTGCTGAAAATGATGAGGATACGTACTTATCGAACCAATGCCCTAGGACCCCGCGAGCTGAACGAAGGCCACCAATTTGAATACCTTCACTCGCCCATCTCTCCTCACTGCACACAAAGTTAGTTTCTAGGTTCTCACAAATTTAGCAGAGGAAGCTATTTACCCCTGATACACAGAAACAGTCCTCCACCTTACCTCCCCTTCTTTCGTCAAGCGAACGGTGCCCGTGAGAGTTGAATTCGCATTCGGATCCCAGGAAGTGTTCCTACTGGCCCTTGAAAGCCCTTCAAAATGCACTATTGGTAATTCTTGACCGTCTTCTGGACCTGGAGCTTCGATTTTCGTGGCGCGGATTATCATAGTTATAAGGCGGATGGCTTCGGTTGTGTTTAAGGCCGGACGGGGCTCGCCGTGTTCTGGTTGCCCAGTAGTGAAGTTGTAGGCGAAGAGGTCGTGGAAATCTACTGGGGTCAGTTTAAACGAAAGAGGGGATATGAAGATCTATAAAGAGAGATTAGTATAAGTTAGGAGCGTACCTAAAAAGCAGACAACCTGCACTATAGTCAGCATAATTTCCATATGTTTCAGATAAAATGCTTACTCTCGTCCAGGTTCCCGAAACGTTATACGGATCCTCATGGAGAGGCAGAAGGCTCCTGCCTATACCTCCTTCACTCATATCCCGCCCCTTACTCTTCTTCTCTTCATTCTGTATCTTGACCTTCCCATCGTCGTGGTAGGAATTTGGCGCAATTCCCTGGAAGGTATCCGTCCATACCTTCGAACATCTCCCATGCGTCTGCCTCGACAGTGCAAATAAATTATGTCCCAGAACAATAAAAATAGCTTCGATCTTCTCCCAGTCTACAGTCGCTTTTCCATCTGGTAGATAAGGACCCCACATCGATTCTTCTGTATAGTTTCGCAGATCGTAGACTACACTCACGGCGTACGGGTATGTGGTCCCCCATTTTCGGGATCGAGCTTGGAATAAGGGGACGCCGTAAAGGACGTGGAGCTTTGCGCTTGCTTGACGATCTGCAAAGGAGACAGGCCCGAGATTATTGTCTCTGTGGCGTGCGCGGAAGAAGGTGTTGGATTGGCAGAGGAACGCTTCGATGTTATCTCTTTGCCTCAGTTGGTGATTGCTATCGTTAAACCATTCTTTCATGAATTCCCTGTTGCGGGAGTCTTTTGTGGGAGCGGATATTTCGCAGAATCGAGAGAGGAAATTGGAGACGAATTGTACGCGAGTTAACTGGTCTGATTAGTCGGCATCAAAGATATGGGATGATAGTGACAATATACCTTCTCCTCGATCGGTTCTCCGCCATCGAGAATTCTTCGGACTTGTGAGAAATGGAGTAAGTCTTGCGTGTAGTTGAAGCTGGCTGGTGTGAATTCCTTTACTGGCTCATCCTGTATGGTATTAGTGGGGGCTTCGACGGACCATTCCTGGAGCTGGCACCAACCAGAATCTGGCAGAACACTTCCTTAAACAAGACCTCGTCGTACATGAATTTCCCTAAAGTCTTGCAAACGAGAAACACTTGACCCAGATCCAGTGGATCTACATATTTGAGAACGTTATGCAATATCTCGTTGGGGAGCCCGATCAATGTCTTCGCCATATTGCCAGGGTGCGAGAATCATTTGATGAAATGACTGCAAGATTCAAGAAGCTAGGAATCTAGCGCAGTATGGCGATAGTGACAGTAGAAAACGGTGGGTTTTGTGGTTGTGCTGTCAAGAAACAATGGTTCTGTGATTAAATGATGTTGACTTGACCTTCGGATCACGATGCCGTGATCCCCGCTACAGTACCCTCTAAGTCCGCTAACCGCGGGGTATCCCTATCTGATAACGTGACGGCAAGCTTTAACGCCGAAATTAGCCGGTTTGGGATGATTGCTAAAAAGTATCCCTTTTTATATCACGTTCAACTTCTACGCACAATTTTTATAATATCTCGATTTTTGATAGCCGCTTTAATGCTTTCGTGAGATATTGGCGAGGCCTTATCTCACCTCTCGAATTGCTTTCCTTCGGAAAGTGGGAGGAGTACTTTCCTGGATATTGTTTGCAAAAATGGTTCTTTTTCTAAACCTTAATTTGATTTGACTGGCCTCCGTGCAAGGTGCAGATGATCGATGATGGGTATACTTTAGGAAGTGACTCCATGCTTAGCTGAAATGAAATGTCTAGCCATCCTGCTGCATAGGGAAGTAGACATGTCTGAGATACTGCCCTGGAAGTCGGAGAGACATCTGTTGTAAGCTTATTGAAGAATTGGGAAGACATTGTCTTACTACTGGTAGACATGGGACTTCCAACTATGGTTCCTCACGTCCGATGCGAATATCAGGCTACAATACTCTGGACCATGGGATATTTAGCAATACTAGCTTGATTACTACTGTATGCACTTTGCTATCGGAACAAGCTATTCTCACAGAACCACCAGAGCCGCCACGGCCAACAAGTCAAACGCAGCCACCAGCCAGTAGACGCAAAAGCCAACCTAGTACCAAAAAGAACAGCAAAACTCCCCCAAACACCCGTTTGTGTGCCGTGAGGCGTGACCTATCTAGTTCTTTTTACTCCCTGCCTTGCCTTCCGTCCCATGTGTCCTGCCATTGCCAGTGCCAGTGCCAGTTGCCAATGCACCATTAATAACCGAACCACCAAATCAACAAACCACATTGAAAAGAAAGCAAACACGAACCAGCCAGCTGATCCGCGGACCGAGCGATGCAAAAACAACTTGAATGTACTTGACAGCTGTGACAAACCCCGAATTTGATCTATGATTCAAGTCCAATCGCAGAGCAAAACTGAACATGACCGCAAGATCGAGACATCAGGACATCGTCGACCGCGCAGTTGCATCAATCTTTGCTCTCGCGATTGTCCTCTTCCGTGAAATTCTCCCGAGACTTCGTATCGATCATATCAATGACCTGGACCTGAACAACCGAGGTCTTGGATTTCTCGGTCCGAGAAAAGCTACCCTCGGCAGGCTGAACAGAAGTTTCCCCCAAAACCACTTTGTAGGGAGCGTCTGCATCCATTTGTGTAACATTCTCATTCTTTGATTCCATCGCGGATGCTGACTTCTGCGAAACCCACAACTTATGAAAACTACTCTGACCAACAACTTTATCGAAATTCAAATCTACTCGGGACAGCGGTATTAGACCTGATGTTGAGCCTGGAACCGTTCACAATGTCCCGATAACCATCCGAATATCCCAGATCTGGAATGGAGCCGGAAGAAAGGTCATCCCGAAAGGATACTATTGACCCTTCCGGTCCAAACGACCAAGCATATTCCGGTCAATTTCGGTATTTGGTCTGCTTTCCATGATGTTCCCTAAGCTCATGGGATCTGTTCTACCCTCGCCAGGGCTTGAACGTGGAGGGGGGGTGCGAGACATTGAAGGCAAGCCTGACTGCTGTGGGGGTTGAAGATTTGAATGAGAGGAAGTTGAGGATCCAGGGGAGTAGTTTGCGGCAGATGAGGCACCTGTTGGTGTGACAGGCGGAAGTCGGAGGTCATCTTCAACAGCTTGACGCCGGCTAGCACTCTCCGCTCGAGTATATGGAGGCTGGCCTGGGATCGGTGGGGGAAGAATGCCGGTATGTGGATCTTGTTGTGGGCGTTTACGCGACTGATCGTGTGGTGGAGGTTGAGAACCACGATCATCTGAATAGGAGCTATAAGATCCAGTCGGAGACGGGGCGGGGTAGTCGTAAGGAGACCCTTGCTGGGGTGGTGGAATAGGTCCTAGCGGTTGACCATGGGCTCCGAACAACTGAGTTCCTTGTGGATATACCATTGGCCTCGGTCGGCCGTCTGGTCCAACGCCCATATTACGCATGCCAGGATATACTGCATGTGCTGGAACGAAAGCTTGAGCTTGAGAAGAGACGGGAGTAAATATACACTCTTGCTGGAAGCGTTGGCAATTCGAGCAACGGCCCTCGGGGTTTTGGTCGAATCCAGAGCAGCGAATCTGATATAGTTAGCAGCTGTACATGAAAAATTGACGGAATAGCTGTTAAGCATTCATATGTGCCTTTGAACTGAGCCACTCGGCGCAGGACATTCGTTTTTTGTGCTTCAAGGGCTATGTCTTACCTTACGTCTTCTGCAATATCTGCACGCAATTGCTGTCCGCTGTCGCGGAGCAGATTGGCTGAATGCCATTTGTTGTCCACCACCTCGACCGTAGTCATGTTGGTAGCCACGATCATCTCTATAGGGACCTGGCGCAGGGCGGTATGGATCTTGCTGGTATGCGCGAGGATCAGGTGGGTAGCCACTGGGAGGCTGAGCATATTCGTAGGGGGATATAGATGGAAGTGTAACTCCGCTTGAAGCACCACGGTGGTGATAAGCCCGACGATCGTCTTCTTCACCTGGCGGAGGAGGATATTGTGATTCCTGCTCGCGTGGCGGCGGATAGCCACCGCTCTGATCCTGATACGACATCTCTCGGTGATAGATCGCCACGGTGACGGCTGTTTCTTGTAGGATTGAAATATATGAATGTCTTGCACTCTCTAGGTATCGAGAGTAGGAGACCGGTCCGCGTGTGTCAAATCAACTTGGGACGGTGATTTGGACTGTGTGCCGATGTATCGCCTGGGCGTTCTAACTCTTAAAGAGCGTGCCTGCTTCTAGCCTGACGGTTGACTTCGAAAGTCTCCGAGTCGCAACCAGGCTAGGAGAGAAGAAGTAGATTTCCCAATCCTGCTCAGAACTGGACAATCAGAGAATGTAAGGCGAAACGGTAAGAAAAGAATCCCGCTGCACAGCAAGTAGTGGTGATTTTCGGAGCAATAGATAGCGTAAGACTGATGTGTGTAGGGCACACTGTAGTTGGGGGACGGTCCGGTAATAATATTATACTAGCACCGCCCGAATAAGACTGGATTTGGTGGATGCTCCGTCAAGTCGATTTTGGTGTGCAGACGGCGTGTTTGATTTCCCTGGAAGAACCCGATAGCGCCAATTCCGCACTCCGGCCGAGTAGTCAATAAGTCTTAGGATGGACCGTGTCGTACCTTCCTTCCCGTGGCCGCAGTTAAGGTTACAGAATTGATGTGCAGTGGCCCAGTGGATCGACGCAAGATCGCAGTATATCTCACAAGTGCAGCAGCTCTCCTGCACGCAATCGCAAAGTGCACACGATGGGGTCGAGCTTCTAGAGTAGTCGAAACAGGGCACTGAGGTCGAAGATTGCCTTTTAACGACAGTTTCTCCAAACCTGCACCAACCAAGGTCAGTCAATCTCTCGTGGCCTACAAAGTGGAGGTCTGACCACCACACAATTATACACCTGGACAGAGAAGGCGCAGTTTTTGTGCACACGTACCGTTGCGCAAGTGTTCAGCTGGCTGGCCGGACCACAATTTGCCCCTCTTTGGTTCCGTCTCTGAAGGGATTTCTTAGCGGGGTAGTTGGCACAGCTCAATGACGAATCGCAGCTCAAAACCACCTCTACGGTCCCAAACTTTTCACAATCTCGAGCGAGAATGGCTTGTAGGGCAAGAAGAAGGGGCAACAGCAGGTACGCGGGCTTGTGGAGGGACAATTGTTCAAATTCACAGTGTCCAATGAATTCCACCAGTTTAAACCCAGGTGGACTGGCACCAAATTTCCGTCTGCGCGTATGTATCTTCTCGTTCCAACGCGAATCGTCCTTTCGGTGTGTGCGGTGCGGATCGCGAGATTCTATAGAAGGTCGTCTTAGAACGCTGCTGTGTGAATACTTCAACCAGAGAAACCCACCAATACGCGCACTTGAGATAATGCTGATGACTTCTTGACACGCAAAGATTGGAATGGTGGACCAGGAAAAGGGGTTCTGGTGCACGAACTGAAGGCAGTCCGGACGTGGCGATTTTCGATGCTGTGAGGGCCTAAGATCGGTCCCAAAGGTTGGGATGGACGGTCTCTTTTCTGCGACCCTGTGAGGCGAGCTGCGGGTGATGTGCTGCGATGCGGTACGATACGATGCGGGCGCTTTTGGGGCAGTGGACCTGACCCTGCGGAGCGAATGGGCGACTGAGGGGCCACGAACCACTCAATTGATCGTTAAGTGATGACGCTGATGTCGGCGAAGACTGCGGACCTGGAATTGATGCAGATGGCGAGGAGAGAGTGTTATGCTGGGTCGAAGTCAGAAGAAGAGGCGTAAGGTTTATTGGGCTGGCCCGGTGGGTGTAGAGTTTCCTTGGGGTCGAGTTATGAGAGTGAGATGTGAAGTCGGAGAGGGGTCCGAAACTCGGTGTCTGGAATTTCACACGGGGCGTTCCTTGCTTTTCTAATAAATGTACACCCACAAGGTTGTGCGTCTCGAAGCCTTCCTCTTCTGTGGATGTCGGATGTCAGCCTCGGTCTGCAGCAACGCTTCACGGTCAACGTGATGAACTGGGAGGATTCTTCGAGTCTGAGCCCCAGTCAGAGTCAGATTCAGATTCTGAAATGTCGGCGGCAGCGCGCACACGGCAGACGGGCAGCTGAGGGCCAAAAGGAGGAAGAGGAAAGGAATGGAACGGGAGTTCGCGCCGTCGACGTACCGTGCTGAGTATATGAAGTGCCTAGCGATGGTCGTGGTGGTGGTGGATGAACGGATGGATGTGCGCGCAGCCGTGTTGGTGAAAGCGTGCGAGTGAGCACCGGCTTTATTATACGAAATAATAGAATGACGATATCGACGAGGAACCCGTGGCAAAGCCGGCGGAAATAGAAGGCTCCAAGACGCAGCAGTAAAAAATGCAGGGCGTGTTCGTATTAGTATTCAATCCTGTGCTCCGGTAGGCTATGGATCAAGTGATGTTTGCGACGGCGAGTGTCCCGCTGGGAGGCGGAAGGGGGTGTCGTTGATCAATGAGCGTGCAGCGTCGACTGAGAAAACCAACACCGGGGGGGCTCGCAGGCGCTGAACGGGTCGCGAGGATGGGGTTTGGGAGGTTTTTGAGTTTGGTGGATGGTGGGCAGAGCTGGATCACTTGGGATGGTGGGTGGTCTGGTGGGCAGGCGGAGACTTTTGTTGGAACTGGAAGAAGGGACGGGACTGGCAGGCGACGAGGATGAGGGATGGAGGGATGATGGAGGCTTTTCTGTGGTTGCAGCAGGTCGCAGGTCGCAGACGCTCGGTGCGGTGGAGTTGGTGGAGGTGGAGGTGGAGGGTGTCAGTCTTGGGGACGTGGATAGGGATGGGGGTTGTTCGGTTGGCCGAGTTGTGAACTTGTGTGAGGGCGTCTCTCGAAGCGTCGAAGTGTACAAGAGCTGCGGACAGACTTGGCCCAAAACTGGAAGTCGACGTCGAAGTACTGCTGGACTATCGTGTGGCTGCTGGGCAGCTTGGTTGCTTCTGGTCTGGTTGTGTTTGCCTCGTGCTGCTCTACTGTGCGCGCTGGTGTCCTGGTCCTGGTCCTGCACAGGCTGCACAGCACACACCCACACGGTCGCTGCACTCCCTCGTCCCTAGCTCTAGTCCCTAGTTCCCAAGCTGTGGCTGTCAGTCACCTCGCGGGCCTAGCTGGCGCAGCAGTCCCTGGCGCTCTTCCTGGCTCCCCTGGCTCTCCCTGGCTCTTCTCCGTCCGCGCGACCCAAGGCTCGGATCCTGGCTATTGACGGCTTGCTCAATCCCTGGATCTCTGAATCTCCCTCGGCGATCCCTGGACGGCGCGCAATGCAACCAATGGCGCGGATCCAGGGCTGTCTTTCCAGGAGCCGGATTGCAGGGTCCAGCACTCCAGCGAGGCAGTATCCGCTGGGGGCACCCGCGGCGACACGAACTCGCTGCTTAGCGTGTGCTGGTGCTCTGGTGGCAAGCAATCCCAGGCGTACCACTCGACAGAACAAAAGGGAAGTCCAGCGCTCGTCGATTGATCAGACCGCGGCCACGCCGGAGTGCCTCCGTACGGCACCGCTGTCGGGAGCAGCACGAGAGAGAAAGATGTAATCTTTTCCCGGTATCGACAAGATTCTCGGCACTAGAATCGCGGGGCGAGAGATGCGGTCAGTGGGTGACTAAGTGACGGATTGTGAGTAAGGAAGTAGGAGGGTGGGTGAGTGGACAGTAAGTGAGTAATAAGAGAGTGGAGAGGAAGTGAGCAAGGACGTAAGTGAGCAGGCGAGTGGACGAGCAACTGAAAAAAGGAGTAAGTGCGTGGGAAGTGAGGAGTGAAGACTGAAGAGTGAATACGGGGAAAGCCGTCGGGAGATCGAGATGAATAGCCCCGGCCTCGCACGCTTGCAATGGATGGAGACGACGGGAAGGGAGGAGGATCTTATACATATTACGGCAGCGTGAAGCAAACGACTACAAGTACATGCAAACACAGACACAGACACAGGCCCTACCCTGCTCGTCTTCCTCCTCACGCCTAGTCAGGGAAGCCGGCTAAGACACGTCTGCTTCCCCCGTCTGGCATGGAGCCATGGATGATGGAGCCATGGCCCATGGCATGATGCCATCGAGCTCGATCTCATCGGCGGCAGTAGCAGAGTCGACTTCGTATCTCTCCACAATATGGCACATTGGCACGACAAGTGCTCACCGGCCAAGTCTAGCCTTGTCTACGCTCATCCTATCGTACATCTTGAGCCTTATTACCTGCATCTGCATCTGCTACTCCTGCTTCCCGGCGTTGATGCAGACATCAGCAACCCCTTACTACTTCTCGCTGGCTAGACTGGTTTCGACGTTTGCATGCTGCATCCGAAGCCGTCCTTTGGGCCCAAGGGCAGACCCGCACCGCCTCGAGTTAAAGACGCTGCACGATACACGCGCGCGCAGCGTGCTGGTCCCTTAGTGGCTTCCGCGCTTCTTCACTTAACTACAAACCGGCGGCGAGTCTAGAAGATATTCGCCTGCAGGGCGGTCGCAGGCCTCTATTAGCAAGACTGTGACTGACAGGCGCATTAGTGGGAAAAGTGACAGTCGTCCTCGTCGTGAGGAGCGTGTTTGCGAGCGACAGATGATGGAAATAGCTACCAACCCTCGCTCGATAGTATCCTTCAAGCAAGTAGGCGTATTGTCACACCAACATGTCGCCCAACCCTGGCTAACCCTTTATCACCATCTCTCGAACGGAGGAGTGTACCACGATTCACCAAGCAGAAGACATCGCCAGCTCCAAGTGACACGAGAGACGTCATATAAGCATCAATCTTATTTCGCCTTTGCCATATTTGAGCTACCAGTACGGCATCGCGGCGATCTCTATTTCATCCATATTTTGAGTGATCCAGTACAGCAATCAACCAACGACGCAAGCCTACCTACTATATGCGGCAACAAACGAATGGGATCACTGCAGAGTTGCAGACGGGAGGAACGGGTATCCCGTAGCTCATGCAGATGCTAAAGTCGCCTTTTCAGCAAAACCAATCCCAAATGACCCTGTCATACGAAACCAACACTCCACCAACACCAAGTCCAACAAGTGGAGGGCCCAGCAGCTACTTGATTTGACAGAGTTGCCCGAGGAAAGAGAAATAAGCTCTACCACCCCTAGGCTTCGACCAGCCAGCACTCCTCTAAAATGGTCACCAACATGCCACAACCGCCATTCCTCTGGCTAAAATCGGCGTGCGTTCCATCGTCTTTCGGGTCGGGCAGACGGCGATGGAACGACCCGAGAGATCTCCTCGATCCTGGTTGACGGGTCGCGTTGACGACTGCGGGAGCCCATCGAAGAACGTAGCCGCTTCTGGCGAGAAAGAATGGAAGACTGGCTGAAATTGTGTAACCGGTGGCTATGTTCTATTGTTCGTTGAGACATTCCATTCTTTGGAATTCCAAGTCTCAGTTTATGTCTCTCTGTCGCTTCCATTCCAGCGACGTGGAGAACTCAGGATCTTAGGATTCAGCCCCCAAGAAGCTTTTCTGAGACAGAGCAGATTAGATACAATGGCGGAAAATTCTTGGCTATTCCACTATCAATTCTCGTCCCACGCGCGTGGTCTGGCCACAGGAGATACGTGCTCGGCTTGTGCGGGATAGGTGACTCCTGAAGAAAGGAGCAATAAGGATGGACGCCGGTAGCGCCAGCGCAGCTATGAAAGAGGCCTCTCTAGTTCGAGATGGTCACTTCTCAGCTCATTCCAATCGTTCCGCAATTTCATGCCCGAAGGAGCATATTATTGCAGAGACTTCACTGCGTGTCAGGCAAGCAGACAGACAAGTCATCGGTTTCACATTGGCCTGATTCTTTACCTTGTGGAGAGGAATCCGACGCTGTCCTACCGGCCCACGATCCGAGTCGAGGGATCAGCAGCTTTGCCGCACAACAGCATCTCAGATATGCTTCTTTCTGGCGAGACGCAGATGTTTATATCAGCTCTCAGCTAGTGGTGAAGTCGAGGTGATGCCCAGCCCACCATCTTCGGCCCAGCATCCAAATATGGACTTGGAGATGGGGTATCAGGTGCCGGATGGTCTCCACCACATCAAACAAGGCAGACGTCCGTCTGCGTAATGTTACTCCGTCGGCGATGAAGCTGCTCGAGGCGACGAACCACGATCAGCGTTATCCAACATCCAGCAACGGAAGGGTTCTCTGAAGAATCTCTGACATGGCCAGCACATCTTGCATCGCGTCGGTCTTCAGAGGCTTCGACGGTCTTATCCCCCGAATCACACGGCAGTGGATGATCTCCTTGGCCACCAATGCTCACACCGCCCAGTGGTACTAAACCGCGTTCAGAAGTCACATGCCTGAACGCTCATGCGAGTAGCCGCTCTAGTCGTGTTTCTGCTGCAGCTCGATGCATTCCCTCCCGCAATAGCGGCGCGGAGCGAAAGACAGGGGGGCCCAGCCCAGCCTGCAGGGAAGCCGGGCTCGCGACTCGCCAGTCGGGATCCAATGCTGCGCTCACCTGCATCTCGGTACGGGACATCACCAGATACACGCCCCCGCTCCGCTAGACCCACGGCACCCCCGAGGGCGCAACGAACGACAGGGCTGCTAACGACCCTCTGCCAGTCCTCCGCTAGCCCTCCACGAGCGCGGTCGGCTTGAAGGCCAATGGTGAGGCCCGCCCAGACATCGCCTGCAGCCCCACCAGAGCATTAGCCTCTTCCAGCACCCACTCAGCTGGACTTCACTGCCAAGGCCGGGCAGGGTTCATCCTCGTTGCATCCCGGTCGATGCCGGCCTGTCGATCGCTCAGCCCGGGCCAAGGGCATCGCGCGTGGGCGACGGTGAGCGATGGGGCACAATGTGACAAAGGAGAGCGAGAGTGCGAGTGCGAGTGCGAGCGCGAGCGTGTGAGAGATTCAAAGAGGTGATGACTGCTGGGCTGCCAGAGATGGGCGCCCGACGCAAACAGAGGGGCCAAGTGGGCAGCGTGAGTGGGCTGTGAGCCTGCGAGCCTGCGAGCCGGGGTGAGCGTTTCGTGTCTGGGGACATCCTTGCGAACCTTGCTCTCCCTCGCTTTCCCTTGCGTGCACACATCTGCTCGCTGGGATGCGGGATGCGCTGGGATTCCAACGTCCTGCAGCGGCCCGAGCAGCACAATCGCCATCACCCATCGACCATCGGCCATCGACTATCGCCCATCGCCAATTATTACCCACTGCACTCGAGACGACCACCACCACCCAACCCAAACCCAATCTGCGCCTGCACGGTACGTCGTGGAGCGGCGAAACGTGGTTACTGGACGACCGCGACCGCCTGGTGTCATGAACCACTCCTCTAACCCCTCTCCATCTCCATCCCCTCCCTCATAGCCCTCTGTCACTCGCTATCGCCGGCTAGATAAAGAGAAATGGCTCTGGGATCTGGACCTGGTCGCACGATGATGGCATTCCCGTTCCCATGCAAGATCCCCGCTGGACGCCTCCCCTGAGCACTTAGCGAGCCTGGAAAGGAGATTTAACAGACACTCCACACGGAAAACAACCTCCAAACGTCTGAACAATCATTTCCAATTTCCATCGCACCTGCAAACCACTAGGATGATCGCCCATCACACCTTAGATCTCTCTTAGACTCCGAGGAATGCGTCACGAGGATATAAATTGTGATCATTTCTCTTTACTTCCTTGCCCACGCCCTGCCGAACCATTTGTGCTTGCTCGCCGGCTATTACTCGACACGTAAATGCACCATTAACAGCACGAACGGGAGAAGTATCGGTGAGCACTGCAAACGTGGTGAAAGCCCAACACCGTCACGAGAAGGGATTCTGCATTCTATATTTCTGCTTCGGGCATGGGTCCCAAGAATGAACGTGGCGGTGAGTGGCCGCTTCATTTTCATTACATTGCCGCACTGCACATCAGCAGCGATTCCTGGGAACGGGAAATAGGCTCATCGATGCGCTGCTGCTGCTGCTGCTGCAGCCGCCCCGTCAGGATCGGAAGTTAAGCTTGAAGGAGAAGGAGAAGGAGAAGGAGAAGGAGAAGGAAGGAGATACTCTCAACGCAACGCGCATGCATGGTCATGATTACAGATTCAACCAGAATGGCCTATTTCTGGGAGTTGTGTGTGCGAGGTACCTTGGCACTGCATCGGAGCACTTGATCGGCGCGGTGCGGCGCGGCACGGTGCGATGCTTGAATAGAGTGCGTCTGCGTCGAAGGATGGCGGCATGAGCAGGAGATCAGTGTCAGGATCTGGACGACCCCGCGAGCAGACTGTCCTGTCCTGTACCTGTACGACGTACTCCGTATGCAGCATGAGGTAGCGATAAGATGGTGGTGACGATACGGAGTCGCGTTCGGGCGGCTATCGTGCGCCCAGGTGGTGCTGGCATGCTGCTGCCCCTCGGCTCGTCTCGCTTCCCAGCAGCAGCAGCAGCGGCCGAGGGGCCACCAGGGCTTCAGAACCAGTTTTTCGCATTCCGCTTCTCCAGCAGAACAGGCCTCAACCACCATCACCATCACCATCACCATCACATCTCCATCACCAACCACCAGCCACAGCCACTCCTCTGCTCTCCAGTCCGGTCCAGGCCAGTCCAATTCCACTGCATCCGAGGGAAGCCGACGCCGAGTGGTCGCCTCCTGCTCGTCTTCGTAAGGTTAAACGACAAGAACGGAGACGAATGCAGCGAACGACCATCCACGATCGGCCTGCTGACCCGATCGTTCTCGAACAGGAGGGACAGCCGTTGACGCTGTCCCGGATTCTGAGCTTCTTCTCAGCGACCGCGCCTTCTCCTGGCAGCCAGAGAGACAGCCAGCCAGACAGACAGCCACGCTCACTCAGATCATAGTGCTGACAGCGCGACCATCACCACACCACACCTCAGTGACTGCGCCAGGCCACAGCGAACCTCTCTCGTCATCGCGAACCCAAACCCATCCGTACTGATCCGGCGCAAGGCTGGCGTCACACGAAAACGCTCCGTATTTGCTCGTGCCATGGAGAGTCAAGTGTCATCACCTTTCAAACCCCTCCTCAGATGCAGCAGCGTTGCCTTGCCGTGTCAGATTTGGGAGGCGCCTCGCAACAATTCTTTATGCAATGCGCTCTCCATCCCAGATCTCGAATTCGGCGCCGATTCCTCTTCAAGTCCCCGCGCCAAAGCCACCGCAAGATCTAGAATTCCAGACGCGCAAAACTTCCGTTTTGGAGAGGGAGATAAATACCTGCTTGTGCCGAGACACGAATTCAGCTGGACGCGGGGCAACGGTGCTGGCGGTGTACTGTACTTCGTACTCGGTGAGCGCCTCGAACCAGACAACCTCTGCTGCAGACTGCAGTCAAAATCCAAAGCAGTTTCGTTCCGTCCTCTGGCAAAAGTATGTTCACTGCGCGCATATATTGCAGCTCCACCCGTCGATTATCACCTATTGCCTGCATCGGCTTAGCTACATCCACACAACCTGCTCGGCACAGCTTCCTTCGGTCCAGTTTTGCCACGGTTTGGATGAATGATGAATGGGGTCTCACTGACCTTGGCTCGCCTGTCTTCTTCGGGCTTGACTCTCGAGCCACAACCCTCGCTTTTATTCGTGCACAGTCATCCTTCCACGTTGGCTGCATATTGCATGTTCCCTGCGGTGCGGTGAAGTGCATTGCGTCCAAACCGCTGCAGTGCATCACTTGGGTCTTCAGGTGATCAGGTGATGCGTGTGCTATTGGATCACTCGTCTTGCACTCGATGCAAGGCGTCGGATTTGGACTTTTGCTGCGTGGTCTCCATGCATTTCTGCATCGCCCTCTTTTTTCTTCAATTCTTCGCTGTCGAGTTGCACGCAAGGGGGCCTTCAACCTTGAACATTGAGCTTTTGGCCCTGAACCTAGGACGGGCGAGGGTGGAGGTTTATCGGCACTCGCCGAGGCCTTCTGCCATGGGCCGATGCGCAAAAAGCAATATGCGCACGTTCCAGTGTCCAGCATTATCGGGCTTGAGCTCTTGATATGATGTCAGATTCTGCGCTTTCCCGGCCGCGTCTGTTTTGCCTGTTTCCGGTCCACATCTACGCATTCGCACCAATGACATGCAGAAAATGAGTTATCGTATTTCACATCTGCCCTTGCGTTGTGTCGTGCTGCGTTGCGCAACCTCGGATCAAAAAGATACTATGCCAAGATGTAGGGCGGTTATCGCGGTATTGCGGGAGTAGGTGCATGCTTGTGCTTAATTGAGCCCCCAGTCGTACAGCTTTGGGCTCGGACATTTGATTGCACAATGTAGATTGGCGGCCCGCACGGGGCGGAGCGGCTGTGTATCATTGATGTGTCTTGATATGATGAGTCTCCTCAGCGGTCCTTTCCTCCCGCTTCCCGTCGGGAATATTGTTTGTTTGGGAAGTCTGTGCAACTGCATCTGAGTGGGGTGGTGTTGAGAAGGAGTGGGATGCGAAATAATGGATGAGGGACGGGGCTATGCCTTCATCTAAATCACATCCACGCCTCCTTCCTTCCTGACGTTTGGCATGGGAAAGTATGCCCTGCGGACAGAATGAACCGCTCATTCATCATTGGTGGTTACAAACGGGAACGGGAAGGAAGGGCGGTGTGCATTCCTCTTCGATATGTGTTCCGTCGGCCTGGGAATCTTTATCCAGGTTGTGTCCATGTGTGTCGAGGGGTAGTTTACCCAATGTTCTGGGATTCTGGTTCCTATAATATGAGCGACGAGCTATACTTCTCACGTATGACAAGAATATATCGCAATTTTGGGCGGAAGTCCTGGACCCAAGGTGTGGTCGCCGTCTAGTATGATGTCCTGCTACATTCGGAGCTTCAGCCTTCAGCCTTCAGCCTTCATTCACTTTCTCGGCTCGGAGTCAGAGTCGGCGCGGGAATTCTTCGTGTTCATCTTCTTTTCATGCCGTTTGTCAAGTCCTCCTCCACGACACGAGCAGTCCCACGGAGCTATATCTCAATTCACATCATATTCTCAAATAAATGAGGAAAGTAGAGATTGTCTACAATACAGGCAGTAAGCCGACTCATATCTCGTAATTTTAACGATTGCGGTACGACTCACGGCTCAGCTACTCCCACACGTAAGAAAAATGAACGCTGCTGATTCGGCATGTGCTCATGGTGCGTGCGCGTGTACCGAAAATCCCCTCGCTTCCTCCCGACAATCCTACGCCTTATAATGGATGCTTTGATGACTGTCAAAGGCAACACCCATGAATGGATGGATGGAAGCGCTGTATAAGCGTATTACCAAGTGGGCTTGCGCCGCTTTATATTTGTGGATTTAGGGCAGCTGACGAGATTAAGTTTTTTTCTTAGTACCTCGTACCTTCGTGACAATCCCAATTGAGGAGTAAGAGAGAGCCTAGATGGCTAGCATCGGGTCAGCTACAGACCCTGCGGCCGACGGGAGATGGACCATGCTTCGTCGGTTCCAAGGCTCCGAAAGCGTTACCGCGGGCGATATTGGGACGCCTGTAAGGAGGCTGAGTCGAGCCTTGTCAGCGGCAAGAGCTGGATAAATTCCCTCTTGTTTCAGAAAATGGACCTCATGACGAGAGGTGTAGATTCAGAGATTCGCTCCATCCACTCCAGTCAAGGGTTTTTTCTGCGTTTGTGTAGAAGTTTCAAGCGCGGATATCGACTGCCTGGCCTGGGGGGGTTGAATGCCTCGGCCCCTTATGCAGAGCGGTTAGGCAACGGCTCGTCCCGTGGGTGCGTGCAGTAGTGTGTGTTGGATGAATGATTAATGATAAATCTCAGGATTAAGGCAGTGGACTGTGCTTTTTCTTCATGTTGCTTCGGTAATTTGGACTTGTGAGTCTTGCGTTGGTATGGCGCTGTTCTTGTGCTTTGTTTTGTTCTTTGATGAGTGGAACTTCTCTTTATTATTCTCATTACGTTGAGTACTGTGTAATAGAAGGAAGTTCAGGAATGAGTTTTGATCTTTGTGGATGGATTGAAAAGTTTCGGCTTCGGAAATGAAAGCGTAATATACAGTACCTCCGCGCTAAAGAAGATGCTAAAGTTGAAATCATTATAGTATTCTATATTGCATCTTACCATACTAGCAAACATTATATAGCACTCCATACTTCTTATTTCAATAATTACCATCCTACTAGATCTAATGCTAGATATACCAGCATCGACTTCCCGCAAACGAAACTTGAAAACCAATACGCAACCTTATGATTAATAACATAAAAATTCCTACTTCTTACCATACTCCTGTGGAAATGATCTATTCCTTTGGCTTTTATCACGATCTAGGTCGATGATTCTTGGGAGTATGTGAATGTGGGAAGAGATAGGAGTTTATTGTCGGTTGTTATTGTATGTATGGTGATGATTGTAGTTGTACTTATGCTTCTGCTTGTAGGTTGGAATATTGAGATTTCATGCGTGTATTTAGAGTTTCTGCTATGTTTTGCGGCGTTTAGGGGGAGTTTTTTGGGGGGGAGGTAGCTGGAGAGGTGTTGCTGGGTGGGTTATGGATGAGGTGCATTTCGCTTTTAAGACTCCTGGATTCTCTTCAGCAAGTTAATCTAAATCTCGAATTTGGAATTCTGTTGAATTGATTTTTATTTTTATTTTTATTTTTTATTTTTATTTTCGATAGTGAGTATCTTAATTTAGTTCTGCTATGGCTTGGAATATTTTGCAAGATGTGATGGATATGGATATGGATATGGATTGTGGTTGTGATTGTGATTGTAGTCGTGACATGTGCTTTTACTTTCCATGCATGCTTGGCATTCGGTTTTTCTCTAGAGGTCGTGAATCAAGGTTTTGAATGGTGGATTTGGTTTGCCTTTTTGGCTAGCTTCATGATTAATACTCTGTGGGATGCATCAGAAATCATTCAATACCTAGGTAAGCAAGGCGGGAGAATGAACATATTCCTCGACTGGGAGATATAAAGCTTGCTTTCAGACAGGACGAGATTTAAGTAGTGGTATTGCTTTGAATAAGGGAGTCTGACTATGAGATGATTGAGTTGTGGATAGAGCCTGGCTTGAGGTTTGGGGTCTTGTTTTATGTTTTTGAATAGAGGGGGAAATGGAAATTAGAAGTTGGGGTTTGAGTGGATTATAGGCGCTGAGTTTTATGGAACTGAGGTCTTGGATGGTCTGGGAGGAGAGAGGTGAGATAATTTGATGGGATTTTTTGCGCTTCTTCGGGAGTGGTGTTCTTCAGACGTATCCGTCGTACCCGCTGTACCCGTTACATCCCTGATGATCGATGCACGACAATACGAAGTAACGAATAAGGGATCAAATGAATTGGAAACTCGATCTATGATGTAGAGATTTGAGAGAATAGGTGACCGGGACTGTGGGAAGGTGTAGGTGAATGTTCAAGCTACTGGACTGTGCAAAGTCCGTAAGCTTCAGGCACAGATATAATAAGTTTTGAAAGGCATAGTCGGCTATTGGTACGTTGACTGTGTGTTGAAGGAGCTTTCGTCTTGCTTATGAAGTGAGGTTTAGTAAACTTTAAGGACAAGGGAGAGGATCTTGCAAGAATCGACATTCAGTCACGTGGATGTGTTCAATCAAGATCTTATCGTATTCATAGTTTTAGAGCCATATTCTTTGAGGAGGAGGAGCTTCGACATTAAAGCTCAGCCCATAAGGTGATTTTATAGCTTTATTGGTCGGTGAGGTGGTTTGAGTAAATGGAAACGGCAAGGTGGTTGGTTCATCACGTGTAGTGGGATTTGAGAGGGAGACTCGGGAGATTAGGGATAGTGCAGGGTTTTGGGAGAGGGAGGACATTAGATATTGTCGGAGCGGCTATACTGGGGATAAAGAAGTCTTGTTGGGTAAGGTTGTGGTGATGTCTTGACTTTTGTTTAGCGCTGCTAGCCCGCTCTAGTATGTGTCTCGAAAGCATTTGAAGTTACATCATTACTCGAACAGATAAACAGTCATTATTCGTTCATAAAGAGAAGTAAGTGAATGTTCTGAAAATTTAATCATCGAAAAATGTAAGTGTTGGTATCCACACCAAGGATACCGGATCACATGTGATACGGCCCGAAACACCAAAAGTAAAGGTAGTTTTACTTCTATTGTTGATGTCTAAGGAGCAAGTCTAGCTAGGGGGGGAGCTTGAGGATATACTCCTTTGCGCTCGCCCACACTAGTCCGAATACGGCTAGTCCGCTCGCTTAACTACCCCACGTGACTTCCGTCTACGCTGACCTGTGCCAACAGTAAGAATCATCATATTAAATGCAATGTTCGCAATATTGTTCAACGTTTCTCATCTAGGTGGGAATCGTGATTGCAGTCTAAAAAACGGTTTCCAGTCTATGAATGCACGATGGAATTTTTCTGCCCATTGAATGGGAGCGGAAACCCTATCGTCAAGTTTTTGCTGTTGAGAGTTTCTCCATGTCTTTCTTTCCGTGGAATGATTGCTCGGTGTCCTTGAAGGCTTCGATGTGAAGCGCGATATCTTGACGGTCTCGGCGCCGCGATGGCAAGGTGTAAATGGACACCTTAAAAGTATTTACTGCTCGCCCTAATTCCAATAGAGAAGTGAACAGCCTACCATCCTTTGAAGTCAGCCTTGTAGTGATACCATACAGTACAATGAGTTCTGGCTGATGCTGAGGAGACCAAGAGCTTGAAGGGTTGAGAATTCATGGGTCCGCAACTTGTGCCTGCTCCTCTTCGTTCAAGACTGCAATACACTTCTTGCCCTTTTTGGACTTAGGGTGGTTACGAAGTATATCGGCCCTGTTGAAACTTTGCCCACATCCCCAAGTCTGGCCGTTCTCCAAGACCCCACCACACGTAAAGGTATTGCCGCTCATGTGCTTTTTCATGTGTCATTTGAAATCACTTTCTCTAGTACAAGTGGTACCACACGTAGAGCAGGTAAATGGCTGACTTGGCGTTTGCGTTTCCAAGTGCGATTTCCAGTTATAGCGCTTAGTGAATGTCTTGTTGTAATAAGAGCATGTATATACTTTCAATGTCTTCGTACGCTTCGCTGGCCTTGAGTACTGTTGTAGTCGTGCTACGTCATATGCTTGCGTTTCTGGTTCTGGTTCCGGATCGGGCTCCGGTTCTTCCACGATGACATGTTCCACCTCCTCAGGTTCAGGGCTAGCCTCAGGTGAATACTCTTTCAAGCTTTGGTTAACCTCTTCTTCTGTTGGAAACGAGTGACCCAGGTCCGTTGAGGCTGAGTGAATTTCTTTGATATGTCTGGCTAGCTGCGATTCGGTTGCGAAGTCGATGATGAAGCCTGTACAATGTGTATCGGTGCACCGAGCAGGTCTCTCATGTCTTCCGACATGTCTATCGCGTTCACTTTTGGTTGCAAAACCCTGTGTAAAGTACTAGCAGCTAAATCTCGGGCATTTGAACAGATCTATACCATATTTAAGCTCCAACTCCACATCGATTGGCTTGTCCGCGCTATCAGATATCACAGTTTCGAGTTGGGTGCGGATACCGGCGACTACTTTTGTGAAGTTGAGAGCACATTCGCCAAGGCGTATGTTTCCAAATCGTTTTACTTGCTCTTGCATCGAGGCGATAGCTTGTTGGATATTCTTGTGTCTCGGAGAGTTTTGAAAGATATCAAGAATGTCTCGGGTGCGTTTGGGTATCTTCACTTCGATTGTCGGCTTATTCCAGTGGTTTTCGAGGAGCGTCTCGAAAGATTTGAATAATCCTTTTATCAGCTCAGCTGGGATAGACCTAGATGAAAGCCCTGCTTCCAAGTGACGAACCCAATTTAGAATAGCGTACTCCATGAATCCGTAGTTTCCACCTAAGACAGCCTCGTTAGAGAACCTTAATGGATGGGTGAAACACGGGAGATTCAAATAATCGACACAAAGTGTTGCGAGTCTAATCTCTTCTGCAACAATGTCAAGTGTTTTGCTTTTGAGGAGATAGCTGTCGTTCTTAAGTAAGTTCTTGCCGAAATTTGACATTTGAAAGGGGGTACATACACTCTGGCAGTCAAATAAACCAGTTCAATTGACCCATCTGGTCGAACATCTACCAAAGTTTCGCAAAGATCTTTGGGATCTACCCGAAAGCGTCGCCGTTCAAATTCGACAGTCCTCTGTTCGAGATTGATAGACTTCATTGTCTGTACTTCATGAAGCTTCAATGGTCGCTTTGCACAGACTAGCCAGCCTAGAAGCATGATAGCTTCTTCGCGTTGTGCTCTGACAGGTTTATTTGAAATGGTCCGCATTATTCGTGCATATCTAGAGGCTTGGACACGAGTTCCAGTTTTCTGAGAAATCGCACGAGTTAATGGCGCCTCGTTATTAATCTTAATAGGGCCTATTAATAAATTAGTTAGAGGAAAATATATTAAAGCAAGACTTACGAGAAGAATGAATATAATAGTTTCCAGGCAGAAGCATAGAGTCATCCTTCTTTATCGCGATACTACTTTCATTCCGTAGAATATATTCACCCTCTATTGCGATACTGCTTTTATCCTGTAGAATATCTTCACCGCCGAAGATGACGAAAATCTCTATCATAGCATACAAGTTGGTATTTGTAACACCAGCTGTGAGAATTAGCCCACCAATTGAGGTGCTTCGATCGCGTGCATCGAAGATATGAACATCGCGACCTTTGGAGCGGTTGCGAGGTGGCAGGGTGGATCGAGTGTCTTCGTGTAAGGAAAGAGAGTCTGCGGAGTGTGGTAGAGCATCTGCGGAGTGTGGTAGAGCGTCTGCGGAGTGTGGTAGAGTGTCTGCGAGGTGTTGTAGAGTGTCTTTAGGGTGCTCTTCGACGATTTCGTTTTGTAGGAGAGTGTCGGATTGTGAGGAGCTGGAATCTGACAAGCTGGAGGGAGCAGAAGAAAACGACATCGTGGAAGATTTCGACGGCGTGTAGCGTGTTGGGGATGGCAGGCGCGTTGAAAGGTGGAAGGTGCTTTCAAAGAAAGAACGTGTGGGTGCTTAGGGTGCGATGCGATGCTCAGAGAGCTCAGGCGAGTTGGCTGAGCCGAGGATGATTAGCGCCTGAGTAAGAGCGGCAAGCTTACTAACCAAAAGGGAAGTGTGGAGAGAGAAAATTAATCGACAATACCACAATATTCTTTCTCTCTTCTCTCGAGCAACATTCGTCTAGGCCATCTAGCACCATGTAAGCGGAATCGCAATTGCTTTAAGCAAAAAGGAGTAGTTCTTCAACAAGAGCACGAGAAGTTAGAAAAGCCTGTCGACTATTACAACACCTAATGTATATATAGTCAAGAATGCCCGCTCCTGCTGGGGAAGCTGGGAAAATAAAGATCGAGCCATGGACACGAAATTGTCGCGATCACCTTCGCCCTGTTTGAAGAAGAAAGACAGAACGGTCGGTTTTGAGGACAACTTTCTTGCTGCTTCTACCACCATGGATGCAAGAACCGTCTTTCCTGTCCCAATAGTTAGCTCGCATTGTTAGATGCAGTGTTTAATCGCGTGAATAGATACTCACTCGCTCCAGGCTTTCCATGAAGCCAAAGAAGAGTGGGTAGCGTCGTGAATTGCGGATCGAACCACTCTTTGAAAGTCGTGTACTCTAATAGCCAGCGACCTGCATTGGGATACTGAGATCAGAGCTTTGCAAATTGATATTGCTCATTTTCCATATTGATTGCTCTCAGCCAAGTGTATATTGCTTGTCTTCGCTTCAAGTCCTCTATGTCCATGTCGGAGCGGGTCTTTTCATCCTCCATGTCGCAAGAATTTTGGAAATTGCTGAACTGCAAGACTGTACCTCGATGTATCACCAGATCCAGACGAAAGGCCATGTTTTTGATATGACTGAAGAGTCGAGACTTGTGCCTTGTCCAAGTTGTTTCATAGAGATCTCTCCAAACTGTATCTTGTCAAAATAATAAGTCGCATAACTACGGGCAGGAGAACTCACGACGCCGCTTTAAAAACATCAGAGAAAGTTTATGGACTTGAATTATGTCGTAGTAGGCCGCAGAGAGAACTATTTCAGTCTCCGGATGGCTCCAAAGGAGCTCTTCGTATTGGGAGCGAAGCGGCTGGTTCAACCCAATTTGTCTATATATACCGAGAACCTCGTTAAAGACAGCTGTATGAGTGCTCATCGTCTATAAGCATTTAGTGACTTGTCCGTAGAAACCGCGCTTACTTAAAATACCTCAAGTATAAATTTTTGATGGGCCCCTGGTGCATAAATTCAGCATCAAGAAACTATCTACTCGTCATGGAATATTCTTACCCAGATGAAAGCCATGAAATTGTTAGAATCACAGAGCTCTCCGCAGAATTCTCTAACCAATTGCCCGAATTGTTCAAAAGTCGGGATGAGGTGTTCTAAACGTTTCAGTCCTTGTTGGCGTCGCTCTACCAACTGTTTTGGTTGCAGGTTAACAAGGAATTGCTTCAAATCAGCGAGAGTGGTAAGTCGAAATTTCCTCTCATCTTTTCGGCTGAGACTTTGTCGAAATTCCTCTAGAATCCCATCCAGGCAGGAAACTAGATCTTCAGAAGCTCGAGAAGGTCTTTGCGTGGACACACCGGGCTGTTCAATCGCGACCTTGAGCGAAGGTACTGGCATTGCTTCCTTTCGAAGCCGCTTAATTGTTTCCGCAACCTGTTACCTGTCCGACATCGGGTACGTCGTCTCGACCCGACACTTCTAAGAGGGTGCTGTGAGTTTGTCCATGTCGGAACATTCTATTCAAGATAGTGATGAATTCTGTGCTGTAGAATTTTCCTTGAAATATGCGTGTCTCGTCCGTCTCGTCCGCGGACTTCCATGGCTGTACCGTGCGCCGCAGTTGTCTGTGCCGTTCCAGCACCTGGCTTTTGACCTTTTTCTCCAAGTAGAATCTGGGGGCGTCCTTGCCAGATAGACCATCAGCGGTGCGAGCTTCTTTGTACTTGACAACTTCCTCTCGGCCTTGAATATCTGAAGTTGCAAGTTCAGAGACTATGCAAGCTAGTGGCCAGATGTCATCTTCTCGAGTATATCTACTGTGCCATGGGGGAGCGTAGTAACCAGTGTTGTGAGCACTTATGACGCCGGTATTTTCAGTATCATCAAGAGAGACAGGCCTGAATTCGAGAAAACCAAAGTCTGCGATCTTCAGAGTTCCTCTGGTAATTAGAATGTTTGCAGGCTTGAGATCTCGGTGGTAAGCTATTTCAGTTCCTTTGTAGAGTTTGTGTAGATTGTCTAAGCCATCTGTAAGGCCTCGCATCTGATTCCAAAGCTCGTTAAAATCGTATTTGTCGCCTTTCCCACTAAGATAATCATGAAGGGACATATTCGCTTCCTCTTGAAGAATAAAGAGAATACTACTTCCATAGCAAAATACACCCAGGGCGGGCATCAGGTGTTGATGATTGCTTTCTTTCGAAAGACTTTATAGGTTGTACCAAGCTTTGAGTACAGGCTTAGCCAGGGTGTCCTTGAAGATCTTATGAGCGAATCGGGTGATCTAGGTTCTAAAGTTAGCCTTTAGGACTTTAGTCTTCAGAAAGAAACCTGCCTGTCCAAAGTCTTGCAAACGATATTCTTCATCCTGAAACTCAAAGCGGCGAACTTGTGCGAAGGAACCCACACCTTTAGCTTCTGAGTCTTCCTTAATCGGGAGTAACTCTTTTGAGGGGATGGCGATAATGTCGGAATGGGACCAGAGCGTTCTCACAAGGAAACTGTATTGACGGCGTAAGACTTTGGTTATTAGATCATCGAAATCGAAAAGGTTTTTGTTGCGTAGCACAAGAAAGTCATCCCCCCGCAGATAGCTTGTCCCGTGCAACTTCAATTCGTGCTCTTGAAAATTTCGGATCAACCCTGGCCGAGATATGTAAAGAAGCAAAGCATATGTATCCGCGTATTCGTTTCTTAGCTCATACTCTCTGATGCTATTGAAATTCGCCGAGCGATCCTCAACCAACCCACCATCTCTTACGCATTGCTTGCAAGGACAAAGAAAGATAAGTCTCTAACTTTAGCCCGTCTGGCTCATTCTCAAACAGCGCCTTAATCCTCCGCATCGGTATATACCATGGAGCGCTTCCCGATGGCTGGTATTCGTTGATAGGTTCAACCTCGTGCTTCGTGAGATAGTAGAAGGCCGAAAAGCACGGAGCAGTCTCCGTTGATTCATTCTACTTTGCGTTCATAAGCTATGCTGTAAAACAGTATAGAAGAGTCCAGGCGGTAATCCAGAGTGTAGAGAAGGAATGTTGTTGGACACCAGACTGTGACGCCGAAACTTTTCTTCCTTCCTATGCAAGGGTCACATGGACAGAGCCTTGCACGCAGTGTTGCGAGTAGTTTTGCCGTATATAAGCAAACGCCCCACTCCGTCCATACCGTACAAGCTTTCCCATACAGACGTACGTTTAGTTCACCCTCTGAAAATACGGAGTAGTATAGCGTAGTATATCCTCGAACGGATACCACTAGGCCGTATACTACTATACGGAAGAATCATCGGCAAATAGGGAAGCTGGGCTTCCAGCTCCTCCCCTACTTTAGCGCCGACGAGGTCCTTAGCGACGGTATAATAAGAAACTTACTAAATTATATATTTATTACATTATTTGTAAAAATAAGTATACTTTAAAAGGTAAGTAAATAGGCAAACTTCTAAATAGCTTCACTATTTCCTAGTTTGGACTAAACGCTTTTCCTCTTTTGGATTTCTTAGCGTCAAGCTAGTACAGTAGTATACGGGCAGTTTAGTAAGTACGTTTAGTTTTTTTCATTCGTACGTATCAACTTATAAAATCACTACTGCGTACGTATAAATAATCTATGAAACTGTACGGAACTGAACTATTCACACTACTCGCAACACTGCTTGCACGGGCGTAACTGCTTCACAGCTTTCATCGCCTCAATCAGTTCGTACACATGTTTTCGCTTCAAAAAACTCGCACAGGCGCAGTATCATTAGGCGTTCCACTGAGGCCCAACTCTATGTATGGAAAACGATAATATGCATATCAACACCCTTTTCAATTTTTCCCATCCTTCGTTCTGAATTCATTAGGGATACGGTTGTTATGGTTACAATTTCCACCAGCATTAACTTCGCCGCCAAAAACTATAAGCCACCCACGCAGTGCCCTACCAGAATGCGCATGCGGAAAAGCAGGTCCTGACGAGGATAATTATTGTTCTGCACAATGGACCAATAAATAATAAAGCTATATCTAGAGCAAGCGGCTGGTCGGTCATTTCTTGAAAGTGTGAATTGTCTCAGACAATCGATGAGAAACATAAAGGCATAGCTTTGGACATTGTGGTAGAGATTTGTAGGAATTGTGTGCGATATCTCTTCAATCGTAGTCTATGTTCAAATCAAGAGCAAATCACAATCTCGCTTAAAAAGGGGGTGGATGTGGGATGTCCAGATATCCCTTCCAGGTCAGAAACGGCCAAAATTCAGTTTTTCTTACCGATGTGGGTCAACCGCAGCGATTTTGCGCATTGGCGCAGGCTATGAGCCAATCGGAAGACTGGAATCGACCCACTTCAGTACTACCTTCGGCTGCGGTCGTTCCTGACCTGGAAGGGATAGGTAGGTAGAGTATGTCAAGCTCACTCAAACCAGCATCTTCGCTGCTGAGTTAATATAGCCCTATTTTTATTGGTTGTTATTAAATCCAAGCTCAATAAATGATTTTGAATGCAATTTCCCTGCATTTTCCGAGATCTTGGGTTCATCACGTGATTTACATCTGCATCGACTCAATAGTCACGAAGCCATACTCCTTTCTGGTTCTGAAAGCAGATTGAATTCAGTAGCTGACTGATATGTATTAAATAACTCCATAGAACTGAACTTCTGGAAGGGCGTCAGAATGCTGAGTTTGAGTTCAGACTAGCATAGCGCCCGCTGAGCCTCGCCTTAACTTTGGGACCTATTCCAAAGTGCCATTAAACACCAAAAATATATTTCTGCGTTCGAAAATAACACCAAAGGGTACAGTTGCTAACGAAATCGGCTTCCCCTCAAACTCGCCGTGAAAGTTTCAGCCCTGCTCGCTAAACAGGGATATTGATAAGCACCTTGCCAGAAGAGGCTAACCGCTACATAATATTATTAGCTAGCGATAAATAGCTTTTTGTTAGGGGCTATACCCGAATGGCTTAGACGGTATAGGTGCTAAAAGACTGTGATTGAACTCGATGAGGAGCCAGCTACTCTGGGCTTCTCCTGCTCTAATATGAATGGCGCGAAAGCACCAGTTGTTATGGTAACCGTTTAGTTAGGGGGCCGGACCCTTTCCGGACCCCTTTCGATGCGCCTCAGTTCGCCTTGGCGCAGCCCAGGCCCTATGAGGGTTTAACCCTTCACACTTCCACAATACTCCCTTCTTGAGCTATAGTACTCTTTACTACAGTATATCCGCGCGCTCTCCCGCCATTTTCTTAGTTTTATTATTGGTATATCTTAGTTTATAGGCATAAAGTAAAAGTAAAGCTTCTGGAATATTCTAACCTATATAATCCCGTGTCTTAGAAATCATCTAACTAGTATATAAAATTCACCTCCCCCAAGCCCCTCTCTATTAAAGTTATAAAGTATATATAACATGAAATAATTGGGGGACGAAGACTCAACACCTGTACGCTGGTGTCCCCTACGAACCTGTAGCTCCTTTGAGAGCTTGGTCTGCTTGCAGATTGGATTGCAATAGTATCCCAGAGCTAAGATTGAGTCCCTTCGAC